>ML096301.1:0-10838 GCA_003697995.1 Taxidea taxus jeffersonii | reverse complement strand
CTCCCTCTGCCTCTGCCTGCCTCTCTGTCTGCCTGTTCTCTCTCTCTCTCTAACAAATAAATAAATAAAATCTTTTTTTAAAAAATCTTAAAAAAAAAGAAATGTTCAAATTGACATTATTGTTATTACTATGATTTATGACAGCCATCTCGGTGCCTGGCACAGATTACATGCTAAAAAATGCTCAGTCCTGGAGCATCTGGAAATTCCCCATTTGGAAAAGAGGGACATCCAGACGCTCTCCTTTGCTGGGCTTTGGCGGGAAGAGTGAGGTGTGCAGACAGGTTCAAGTTCTGGCTAGAAGCTGGCAGCCACACTGACCTCCATTCCTCCACCCACCCTCCTGATCCAGAGGAGCTCGGAGGAGGCTTTACCCCAGGAACCCAAGAGGGAGGAGTCACACTTGAACCTGCCTGGTGGAGGAAGGCAGGGTGGAAGGGAGGGTGGGCCCAGGGAGGGCCAGAACACAGGGACTTCCCAGAGAGGGGAGCCTGGACTATGCCTGAAGGACAGGGAATGCCAAGCTTAAAACGGGAACATGAGGGCAGGGGCCAGATGACGTGGAGCCAGAGGGATGAGAAGACCAGTCCCAGAGCCAACAGGGGCTCTGGTGATCAGGCTGAGAGAAGCTCCCTCGGAATTCCCAGTCTGATAGGGAGTAGCTGCCAGCCCGGAGTCAAGCTGTGCTGCCCACGTGGCAGTGCACACATGCGTGTGCAGAGGATTCCCTGACAGCAAACTACCTGTGCAAACCACAGCCCACACACCTCCCTGCCCCGGAGATCTGAGACACAGACCTGCAGACATCCCAAGTCCCCGGAGCCGTGAGCACCGCAGGGGTCAGGGGGTGCTGCAGCCATGAGCAAGACGAACACCAGCTCCCCCCAGGGCTGCCTTCTAACCAACAGACATAGTTAAAATCTAACTTTTGCGTAGAAGTATTTATTTGCAGATGAGAATGTGATGTCTGGAGTTCGCAGGAAGCTAGGGATGTGGGGGAGTAAAATACTGGCCCAGGGTTGATCATTGCTGAAACTCACATATGGGCATGTGGGGAGAGATTACATTAGTTTCTCCATTTTTGTATATGTTTGAGACATACATGTATACAGTTGGCAGTTGATAATAAATAAAATGAAGAACAGTAAGGCAGGGCAAGGGGACAGAGGACTAGGACTAGGAAGACTCTTTAGCTTCTCCAAGGAGGTAACATTTTAAGCAATGACTTGAATTAATTGACGTTCAAACCACACGAACATCTGAGAGGAAGAACATTCCAAACAGAGGGGGCCAGCAAATACAAAGGCCCTGAGGTGCAAGCATGCTGGGCTTATGAGGAACAGCCAAGAGTATAGTGGGTCTGGAATTCTGTGACCAAAGGGACAGAGATCCAAGGCACCATCAGAAAGTGGCCTTGTGGGCTGTGGCAGCAGCTTGGAAGCTGGAGTCAGAATGGCAGGAAGCCCTAGAGGTTGAAAGCAGGGTCAGATATGTTTGGATTTAGAATAGTCTCTTTTTTTTTAAATGATTTTGTTTATTTATTTGAGAGAGAGAGTGCGTGCATGCATGAGTTGGGAGGAGGGGCAGAGGGAGAAGCAGGCTCCCCGCTGAGCAGGGAGCCCCAAGTAGGGCCAGATCCCAGGACCCTGAGATCACGACCTGAGCGGAAGGCAGACCCTTAGCCGCTTACCAACTGAGCCCCCCAGATGCCCCTAGAGTACGGTCTTTTTTTTTTTAATTTTAAAATTTTATTTATTTATTTGTTAGAGAGAGAGAGTGAACACAGGCAGACAGGCAGAGGGAGAAACAGGCTCCCTGCCAAGCAAGGAGCCTGATGTGGGACTCGATCTCAGGACACTGGGATCATGACCTGAGCCGAAAGCAGCTGCTTAACCAACTGAGCCACCCAGGCGTCCCCCAGAGTACAGTCTTAAGAGATCACTTCGACCCCTGTTGGACCATTAGGGAATGGTCGAGAAAGCAGAACAGCTCCGAGGCTACTCCAGCTGTCTGGAGGCTTGGGCCAGGCAGTGAGACAGTGACACAGGTCAGAGTTGGGATCTCTTCTGAGGAGCTCCCCAAGGCTTTGCTCATGGATGGATTTGGAGTGTGACAGAAGGAGAAGTACTGAGCCTGCCTGCACATCTAGGCCTGGCTTCAGAGAGAGAGTTGTTGCCTCTTCTAAGCTGGGGAGCACAGGGAAAAGCATGTGTGGCCAAATGACCACAGGCACAGAGACCCTCAAATGAGCATGGGTGCACCCCCGGACGGGCTCTCAGTGACCGCACAGGTGGACGCACACACTCCAGGCTGCCAGGCACAGGCACATGCCCCATCCCCCCGAACCCCCCACCCCCACCTGCCTACCCTCCCCAACCCGGAAGCCCCAGGGCCAGGGTCCCACGCTCTCTCCAGCTCGGCCTCAGCACTCCAAGAACCCAGCCCTAGTATCTCCTACCAAGCCTCACTCCCACCCCCAGACTGGCCCCTCAAGCAAGGAGTTTTCCTGACTCACTTCCTTCCCAGACACTTGAGTCTGGCCCCTGACCCCTGTCCTGCCTTTATCTGCCCAGCCAACTCTCCCATGGCCAGATCCTACTCCCACACTCCAGCCTGGGGCCCTACAGAAAATCATCAGTCAAGAGATATTTGCTCAGCACTCTCTGGGGGCCAAACCCGCTGCCCTTGCCCCTGCTAACTCAAGGCACACAGCCACCCCCGGCCACTACCTGCCACTCGCTGCCCACCTCCCCACGCCCCTCAATCCCCGGCACACGTGTGCTCACCCCACAGCAGGACAGCTGCCCCCAGCCTACCCAGCCTGTCCACCTCAGAAGGGCACAGCTCTGCACCCGGGGGGACCTCAGCCTTAATGGGGTACACGGACCAGCAGTGCGACCTCGTGCCCGTGACCCCATGCCCCTGAGCCTCCGATCGCTGGGATGCGCTGGCACTCATTCTCACCTCCCGTGTAGTTGCAGACGAGAGGTAACTCAGGGGAGGCACTGAGCCCGATGCCCAGCACCAGGGCTACACAGCAGCCATGCAGCATGAGTTGCTATGCCCTTGGGCCGCCCCCCCACCTTGCCAGCCTGGGCGGCTCCGAAGACACAGCGCCCCGAAGCAGGGACATGCTCACACTCGTGAGTGCATGCCCTGGTGTGACTGTGACAACTGCCAACATCCGCTGAGGAAAACCCAGACGAAGGAGTCACCTTGCCTGAGGTCCCCTGTCTACCTAGGGAAGGTCTGACACAAGGCCGCGTCTCTTAACCCTTGGGCCCCATGTTCCTGTGTGTGATGGCGTGTGTGAAGCCAACAAATGGGGCAGGGGATACCTCCTGCCTGGGGCTGACGAGTACCATAACAGCCAGGAAACCCCAAGGAGAGCTCCCTTTGAAGACATGGTGGCGACACGGGGCACCTAGTCCCAGGCCCATCCCTGTCATCTACCTCCTGTGTGGCTTCAGACGGCTCGCTCAAGCAGTTTTCTCACTAATGAACCAGCCTCTCTCTCCAGGGCTGCTCTAAAGTCTCTGCTTGGAGGCTGGCTGTCCCAGCTACGCCCTCCTGAACACTGGCTATGGGAAGGCACCGTCCAGCTGATGTGTCTTGCTCAGGCAATCATGTAATACTCCTAACAGCCATCTAGAAGGCCTGTTATAAACAGAGAAATGGAAACATGAACCAACTAAAAACACCCCCCAATCGCTTCTCGGCCTTTTGGCTAAGATCAGTGTAAAAAACGCCCCTCGAACAAGGACGTGTAGCGTAGGATTCACACTAGGGCTCAGCCACTGCAGCCAATACCAGGGCCCTGCCTCTGGGGGGTGGGGGGAAAGGACACAGGGCCTTGCAGCTCTCTGGGGGCAGCAGGGGTACCCCCGCCCATTACACTCCTACCACAATAGCAGCCAGGGGGACCAGGTCAGCCCAGAAGAGGCTCCAGGTGCCTCCATAACTCCTACAGGCACCAATGGTTTGCCTCCCAGCACGGGTGACCCAGTCGTGGGTACCATCTCACACCAGCTGGGCTGCTCTAACACCCCCCTCATTAGACCCCTTTCCCCGTCTGCAAAATGGCGTTGATCATCTCTCGAAGCAGAGAGTGGTTTGGAAATACTGGCCATCCAGCGTCTACCACGGTACTGCCTGTGCTGGGGGAGGGTAGAAGCCCCAGAGGTAGGGAGATCCAGGAGCAGCAGGGGACTTGGCCTCTTCCTAGGTAGAGCCCCCAAGGTGGCAGCCAGACCCCAGAGGACAAAGGCTTACATAGGCTCTCCAGAGCTTCTCGTGCTTGTGTATGTGCTGGGAGCTGTGGAACGTTGACCATGAGCCCCAAAGGGGACTACAGGCCCCAGAAGGGACTTTGGCCGGCCCCCTGAGGTTCCTTGAGGTCCACAGGTATATGGATAATCAAGGGAACTCCAAGTGCTCAAAAGAGACCAAAGGCCAGACCCACAGAGGCCTTGGGATGGGGATCAAAGGAGCAGGTGGTGGGAAGACACAGGGCAGGGTGAGGGGAGATGACCAGAGGATCCAATACTAACCTAGGACCATGGTGGGTACCCCATGGCCCAGCGCCATGGTCCAAGTCTGCAAGAACTCACAACGTTTTCGGGTGGGGGGGGATAGCAGGACACAAAAAGAAAAGAAAAAGACAAAATCAACATTAACAAAGTTTAAGTAAATATCCGTAAGACAAGGCACTGCCAAGTAATAAACTGAACCCAACTGAAACAGGTATATATGAGTGACCTTTAATGTGGAAAGCAGGCAAATTTTCATGTGTGTGACAGGGTATGGGATTCAGCCTCTAAAATTCAAAGTGCCAGAGGCCTGCCCACCATCTTCAAATGTGCCAACCCCAAAACTTACATGCATCCTGTTAGAAAGGAGGGGCCCCCAAATCGACTTGAGATTCCTTTTCTACCATGTGAGGGAAGGAGAACGTGACAAAGAAATTCAGGCCAGTTGCAGAGAAACGAGGCCCTATTCCTCACACACATTCATGTGTAAGGGGAAATCCTGGGTCAAGGCCATGGCCACTGTGCCGGGCAGTGGTCAGCCTCTTCATCCCTCCAGCTCCTTCACATTTCAGCAGCTGAGTCTGCCAGCCTCCTGTTCTTTTACCTCTGGAGCAGAGCTCTGCCAGTCCCTTTTCATTCAGACCTAAGTGAATCAAGACTTTGAGGAAAGACGTCGGGAAGCTGGGTTCGAGTCTAGCTCCACCTTCGTCTCACTGTGTGATCCCAGGCCGGGCCCATCTTGGCTGTAGCCAAGCCTCAGTCCCTTCATCTGTGCAATGGAACAAAGCTGCCTACCGGGGCTGCTGTGAGGACCTGGGAGGCCACAGCTCTGTGAGACTCGCTTGTTCAACAGCCTTGACTGTACCAGTGTTTGACTAACCAAACCAAACCAAAGGAAAAAAAGGTTTGTGTTAAACCATCTTGAACCCTGGAACTGGGTTTCGCAAGCAGAGCTCCATCTGGGGGAGGTGAGTTTTCATTTCTCTCCATGGTTTTGGCCAGGGCGCCTCGTCTTCTACCCCAGCCCACGGAGCCATACTGGAGCTGAACTGGAAGGGAAGCAGGTTTGGGGGGGGCGGTTGGGGACCCGCCGGCTTGGCTCCTGGAGACCTGAGTCAGCGGGCAGGCAGGCAGGGCGGGCCCAGTCCTCGCATGCTTGGGGAGGAGACGGTGCAGGAATGTTCCTTCCGCCCAGGCCTGGGCCCTGCCCACTGCTTCCCGGCTCCGGTTCATGTGGATGCTGCAGCCTCAGCTCTGGCTGGACAGATAGGAGTTGCCTGGAGCTTCACTGGGTGGGTTCAACCAGGGCCTCACCGAGGCAGGAGGGGCTGGCCCTGGGGACTGGCCACAGAGCTACCCAGAGCTGGGCTCAAGCCCTTGAACCTCCTCCAGCCCCACTGGGTGACACCGCCAGCCACCACCCTCCACTAGACCTCGAGTTCCCCACCTGGACAGTGCCAGTGTCAGAAGACGGGTGATGCCACTGGCTCCCCCAGGAGGGAGCACAGGGGGCAGTCTAGAAGCAGCGACACGGGTGACACATGTGACTTGTAGCCATGTGTTTGAGTGTGTGTGGCTCTGTGCAGGTAAGACGGTGGGACAGCTATAAGTGCGGACACGATGGGACCGGTGCTCTGAAGAGACGACACGTGTGCAGCCGTGGCCGTGAACGTGTAGACGGTGGGGAGAACCATGGCTGGGAGTGGCCCTGTGTGAGCACGGGACTGCGCATTTGTGTGCAGATGTGCACACAGGTGTGCCCTACGTCCCTGTGGGCAGGGTGTGTGGCCGCATGTGGCTGTGCCTGCTTGGGGCTGGGTGGCTCCAGTTGGGACTACGTGGACATGGGGATGACAGCATGGCCGTGCCACAGGTAGAGAAGAGGTGCTGAGCTGGCCCTGGAGCCCCTGTCTGCCTGCCTCCCCTCCAATTGTGGCACAGCTGTGGCAGAGCCATGGCATGGTGGTTCATGCCCCCCCAGCATGTTGGGGAGGCAACAGATGCAGGATCTGAGCACTGCCTCTGTCCCCAACCCCCACATGTGGTCACAAAGCCAACTCTTTTCATGGCCTGGACCAAGACTGGGGATCAGAGTTTCGGATCACCCCACCCCCAGGTCCTGATAGCTGCCCAGGGCAGAAAGAGGGGCCTTGTTTCCCACCCCCTTGGAGCAAAGTGAGGGAGGGAACTGGAGGCAGCTGGGCCCAGCTCAGTCTGGAACATCTGCCTGGCTAGTGACTGAGGCTCCCAGCGGGCCCTGCTACCACCAGGATGCTCTCATGCCTCCCCAACCGGTCCCCCAGGCCCCTCCTGAAAGGGGCTCCGGTCAGCCCAGACTGATCTCAAACTACCCCCCCCCCAATACCCCAACCCACAGAGAGACAGAAAGAAACCCGAGGGAATGTCTGTGACGTCCTCCCTCCCCATTATACAGAAGCCTGCCCCAGCCTAGATAGCTCAGGATGCCCACAGTAGACCTGGCCTGTCCCAGGACTTCACTTCTGGACTCTTCTCCCAGGGGCACGCCCCTCCTGAGTCAAGCGTCAGACCACCTCCCTCACCCTGAGAACGGGAGGCGTGCAAGGTGCCCCTCACCCCAAGGAAGGGACACAAGAGGGTAAAACTATTCCCAGGGCAGGAAGCAAGAACAGGGGACTTTCCAGGCACTGTGGGTTAAGAAAGGCGTTTCCACCACCCCGACCCAGACTGACCTCAGTAAGGAGCCTCCCCCACTGTGCCCAGAGTTCTGTCTACAGAAGGCTGCCTGGAGGTCAAAGCCGTGAAGAGGTTAAGGCAGGAAGGCCCTTGGGTGGGTTGGAAAATGGAGGGAGAGGAAAATTCCACAGAAAGTCCCAAATCTGACCTAATTTTGACCCAGGGCCAAGGGCCCATTCCAAAAGTTTCTCTGAGGGTGCTCTGCCCTGTACAGGGAGGCTTTGCTGCCCCTTTCCTACTGTACCCGCCATTCCTCACCCCTCTCACTGCTGCGAGCTCCCTGGGCCCCTGGCCTGGTCATAGCCTCCCCTGGGGCCCAGCCCTGCCAGCCCTATCCCCTTGCCCTAAAAGAGACCCATGGTTTTCTAGCACCCCTCCTTCCCACGTGGAAACTGATTCTTGCTCATCCTAACTGGGACATCGCTGAGGAACTGGCCAGGGCAAGGGGAGGGCAGTTCTCCTCAGCTCCCAACATGGAAGCCACCACGGGACTGGGTGCCCTGGAAAGCCTGGGGAAGGACACAGTTCCTGAGTGCTCCCCCCATGCCCTACCTCTCCTGGACCAGGGGCTCCCTGGGGCACCCCCTGTCCATTAGACTGTCCTGGAACCTGGCCTCCTCTCACACTCCCTGCCATCACTGATCACTGAGCAGAGCAGAAAAACCCTCAGCAGGACTCCACCCATTTGAGAGATGAGGAGCCTGAGGTCTGAGAAGGATGGTGTCCAGCTGGGGTCCACGGCAACCTCTAGCTCCCCAGCTAGCACCTGCTATCGGCACAGCCCTCCCCCCAAGCTTTAGAGGTTTTGTGCACACCATGACCTCACGGTCTAATAGCTCCCAGGGACACTTAGGGTTTTATCCTTCCCCTACCCTCAATCCCTTTGGAATACAAACAAACAAACAAACAAGCCATGCTTTTGTTGTCTTAATTGCAAAAGGTTTATCAAGAAAACAAGAAAGAAAAAAAAAGAGTCAAGCAGCAGGAGCCAGAAGTGGCCATGACCTCCTGGGGAGGCCAGCAGTGGCACCTGTCAGTTCCTCCAATCCTGATGGCCCACACCCTGGCCTGGGAGGAGGGAATAGCCCCCTTGAGGATGTAAACATGGGAGGGAGACAGTACAACCTGGCTGGGGAGGGAGCCGGGGCTGAAATCACAGTGAGGCTGGCCATAGGCGCGTGGGCCCAGGACTTCTGGGGCAGTGGGCAAGTTGGCCCCTGTCTTTTTCCCCTTGGCCTTCCCTCTGTGCAATAGGAAGGATTCCGGGATTCACTGGGGCCTGTGCCTGCTCAGAATGTGGACAGCTGTTGCTGGTGAACTCAAATATCTGGTAACTTCTGGGTGTCCTCTCCACGAAGGTGCCACCAAGGTCCTGGGGTCAATGGCTTGTCTCAGCACCTTGAGCCTAGGGAAAAGATGCTGCATGGTCCCCTAACCAAGGGCTAATGGAGGCTCAGGAGGTGGAGGGGAGTCAGGAGGGAGTTGGCCTGCAGCTCCTCCTAAGGGAACAAAGTGAGGCAGGGACAGCAACATGGGAGGAAGAGCCCTTCCCTCTGTCACAAAGGCCAAAATCCCCACCAAGGGGGCACCAAACTTACTGGGGAAAAGTAAGGGAGAGAAGAGGGGGTGTTTTCATGTCTTCACATCTTGGCCATACTATTATTCTCTTCTGAATGTCCCCTCCACCCTTGGCCCCATCTACTATCTGCCAGGTCCTTGTCATTCTCCAAAACACTATTCAAATGTCACTTACTCTACGGAGCCCTCCCTGACCAGCAGAATGAGTGGTTCTTTCTTTAAGCTTCCAGGAAGCCCTTATTTACCATCAGTCACTCTGCATTGCCCTTGTCTGTTTCTGTCCCCAGCTTGCCTGGGGAATCCCTGAGGGCAGGCGTGTCGCAGCCCTTGTACCCAGCCAGCATCTGACATGGGGGCCACAGCAGGGCCACCCCGTGCCTGCTGAACGATTGTGGGGGTGGTGGCCATGTGAGCGAGCACTGCAGGTTCTAGGGGAGGCTATGGCCGGGACCCGGCCTCAAGCGCTGACCAGCAGCCCAGGCCTGGGCCTGGAAGGTTCCTGACCTCGATCTCACCCCTGCTGTGCCCCTTACCTCTAAGAGCTGGGAGACTTCCACAGGGGGACCCAGGACTCGTCCAAAGCCCCCATAGCCCTCCCAGCCACTACTGGAGCAGGTGGGTCTAGTGAGCAGAGCACACAGCGGCGACCAGGCCAAGGCGCAGGGCGGGGGCTGGGGACACATGGTCAGAGGCTGTCATACATGCGCAGCGTCTTCTCCAGCTGCTGGCCCACCCGCTGGTAGAAGAGGATCTGCTGGCGCAGGTAGTTCTGCATCATATGCTTGAAGTCGAGCTCGCGGCGCTGGTGGAAGTGGTTCATTTCAGCCTGCAGGGCGAAGCCCACCACACGGCAGCGCCTACGAATGCCATCTGCCTCGTCCTGTGCCATGCGGCCCTCGTCACTCATGCGCTGGCTCTCCTTCACCTTGGCGAAGGCGCCTGGCACGGGCACAGTGGAGGAGGACAAGGGAAGTTAGGGCTCTGGTCTGCCCGCTTTGCTCCCTATACCCTCTGGGAGCCCCCACAGAGACAGCCACCTGGGTGTCTCCCCCAGGACCTCCCCCAAACCCTCACCATCGGCACATCTTCCCTCCAGACCTGGGGCACTGCCAGTGGCCCGTGGCACCCAGCCCGTCACAGCCCTGCTGGCTGGATCGAGTTCCAGGACAGGGCCGTCCTTAGCCAACACCAGCATCGTCTCTCACACTGGCTCCTAATCGGCTCGGACGCCATCTCCTCCAGAAAGCCTTCCCAGCAGCCCCCCACGGCATGAGGCACCTCCCAGTGTTCCTGGGGCTTCCATCAGCCCTGGCTCTTACCACCCTGTGCTTGCTCTGCCTGCCTCCCTCTGCTCTGTGAGCCCAGTGTCTCCAGCACCCAGGACCATGCCTGGCCCCCAGGAGAGGTGGGTACACATCTGATGAGCGGATTCGACCTGTCCCTCCATGAGCAGCAACTAAGGGGCTCCCACCTCAGGCCCAGTGTCTAAGAGGTTCTCCACAGCACCTGACGAACAGCCAAGAGTGGCGCCCCTCTACCCGCAGACAAAGGTTGCTGGCTGTCTGCCCAGCCAGGAGGCGCTCCGGGAGTTAGCCCCTGCACCCATTCCACGCTAACCCCATGTTCATCAAACTCACCCTGCTCTTTCCTACCGCCAGCTCTCTTCCCACAAGATCTTTCTGCATGATTTAAGGCCCCTGATCAGACTCAGGCAGCATCACCCTGCCAGAGCCTCCCGCAGTGCCCCCAGGTCAGATGCCTCCCACACCTCCCAACCCCTCTCCCAGGGCACTCCCCATGCCCATCCCATGACTGATTCTAAAAACAGCACCTCAAAGGCCACCTGGAATTTTCCTTTGTGTGTGTCCCCCCACACACAGGCCCTGACCCTCCTCATACCAGCCTAGAGGGACCAGAGGAGGCCTTGCACAAACCAGGTGACAGATGGGGGACGGGGGATGAACCTGGGCAGGGGACCCAATTTAGAAGAATCTGAATGAATCAGCAAACAGTTGG
>RCUC01087660.1:0-13957 GCA_003697995.1 Taxidea taxus jeffersonii | reverse complement strand
ACAAAGTGGAGGGACATTCTAGAACATAGCTGACCAGTAGTCTCCCAAACTCATGCCACCCAAAGCAAGACTGAGAAGAGTCCCAAAGCAGGAGAGACTAAGGAATCATGACAACAAAAGATTCTATCTTCGCAACTTCTCTGCGTATCTAAAACTTATCCCCCCCATTACTAAACCATGAAAGGGAAAGTCGTAACTTTAAAAATAATGTTCGATTGACAAAAGCAAGAAATGGGTGATATTCTACAGGGACCCGTTGCCCGGCGGTCCAGCCCAATATTCATCATTCTCCTGAGACTGACCAAGTCGCCCTCTGCAGGGCCTGGCGGCCTTCAGGGTACTTCTCGGGTCGCTGAGGCTGCCTCTTTAGCGCCCGGGTCTTTTCTGCAGGAGGACGTGGGTCTACCTAGTTCCGAAACGTGCCCTTCCAAGGCCGTTTGCCACCGCGCTCGTGAGACCAAATCCAGCCATTCTCCTTCTCCTCCTCCCCCTGTTTCTCCTCCTCCTTCTGCCCCTCCCCTTCCTCCTCTTTCTTTTGGTAGGAAATCTGGATCAGAAATCCACGAGTTCTTAAAGCTCAACAAATCCTCGCCCATTTTCCCTCGTGGTCTAGTCTTTCCTTGTTTCTCAGCAGTCACATTTCTGTCATCCTGGTCATGAGTGACTTCTGGGTTGTCTGTGACCTTTCTGTCTCCCGGACTCGGCCCATCCCTGCCGTGCCAGGGAAGCTGCTTTCCCCGACCTCTCCCCGTCCTCCACGCACGTCCCCAGAACCTCTGTCAACAGGCCCCCCCCAGCCTCCCTGTGCTACCACAGAACGTTCCTGGCGGAGGGGCCATCTCCCGCGGCAGCTCGGTGTTTCCCGTGTCCTTCCAAGCGAAACTACAACTCTTCGGTGCGACCTTGACAGCCGCCACCACGTACCCCTTCGTCCCCGGAGCGCGTGCCACCGGGCTCCCGAGCGTCACACCTCGCACCGGCCCCTTCCCGGCGGCCCCGCCACCGCGTCCCCCGGCCTGTCCCCTCCAGTATGTCCCTGGCGTGCCTGCCTCCCTCCTGGACGCCAACCCACATTCCTCCCGCACCTCCCACACCCCTTCAAGGAGCTTTCGAACCGAATTCCTTCGGGACGGCGGGTCGCTCTAGCTCCTTCTGGGACTCCTTGACATTCCTGAGCAGCCATAAAGGATACGTACATCCTCCTGCTTCTGGAACTCGTGTTTTCTGGACTTCATTGGACTGTAAGCCTTTTTGGGTTCAGACTCTGTGTCCTCGGAGAATGTAAGTCTTCCCGGACACGGAGTTCGGTAAAGTGTCCTTTGGGCGACTCTGTCCCCTCGTCCGCGTGGCTCAGTAACGTGCTGCCGAGCGCGGGCGTCCGGGAGCGCAGGGGCCTGGGTTGCTCCGCTCGCTTCTCCTCACGGGGCAGCCTCCAGCCCGGGCCCTCCCCTGGCAGGACCCCGCTCCCGCCCTGAGGGGCCTGTCCTCGGCGCCGGGGCCTCATTCCCGCTCTTTCCAGGTCTAACCCGCCCGGTCGGGCCACCTCGGACCCCCGAGGCCGAGCTGTGCTGGGGAAACGCAGCCCCCACGTCACACCCGCCTTCTCCACAGCTAGGCTTTCCGGAACACTCTCCGAGTATTGCCCTTTCCTTCTTGGCCATCGCGGGGTGGCCAGGCTCCAAGCCCGGGCGGGCCGCGCGGGTCTGCTTCTCACCGGCCGCCCCCGGAGCCGCTGGCTTTTCCCGCGTCCGGCCCCCGCGCTCCTGACAGGCCCCGTCCTCCCGAGCGTCCCTCTGGAAAAGACACCGTTTCTCCATCTTCCTGAGCCTGTGAGGCAGGCCAGGATTGGGGCAGGGTGAAGAAAGGGTTAAAGCCACCCCAGCCTTCGCAGAGGTGCTGTCGGGGGTGGCCCTGGTGTCCTGTGCGTGCGTGCGTGCGTGTGTGTGTGTGCACGCGCGTGTGAGAGAGAGAGAGAGCCACGTGCGTGCGTGTGAGCGCCGTGTCAGGATTTGTGGGCGCGAGGGGGTGTCCGTGGTGCGGGCGTGAGGAGGCGCGCGTGCCTGTGAGACAGCCGTGGAGACAGTCAGCGTGGCCCCCAGCGGGCGACGTAGGGGCCTGTCCAGCTCCGGCCCTCCCAGGACTTCGGAATCCGAGCTCCCCTCCGCTCCCTGCCTGGCCTCCTCGCCCCGCGGGGAGCCCCCACTTTCCGCACCGTCTCCCTCACGAGATGCTGGTGGCGGCTGAAAAGCCCTCTAGCAGCCCACGTCTGTCCCCGGGCTCCCGCGGCCCGGAGACGCTCTGATGCCACGACGCCAGGACAAAATAGGGCCGGTTCCTATTTTTCCTTTGACACTGAGCACATAAGCGGAGCAGGGCACAGACTGTCGTCTTCCACTTCCTGCTCCTTCATAGGCTCCCTCCGTGCGCTTCTAGTCTCGGGTCGCGGGGCCTGACCCCTCGGCTCCCTGGGCTACGGGGTTGCTTTGATCGACCCCCGGATGTCTTGACTTATTGGCTCTGAATTGATCTATTGATTTAATAAAAGTCATTTATACTGTCACCGGGCAGGATAAAGCCCTCGATATGTCTCCAGTCTGGCCAAGGTCGTCAGTAGAAGGTGTTCTGCTGACTGGCGGCGGCTGATTGCCACGGCATCGGCCCAGGAAACCCGGCCCCTGTCACAGTCCTGGTCTCCCTGCCTGTGACTGAGGACCCCACCCCAGGGGCAGGATCCCGGCCACCTGGGCGCTCTGTTCTTCGGGACTGGCCGTCACCTTCACATCTAATCTCTGGAATGATTTGGCCGGACACCCCTCCTGGGACGAGAGGGCGGGGGCTGGGGCAGGCCGGGCGGGGCGGAGCGGAGTGCGGGGGGAGCTTGGGCTGCGGGTCGTCCCTGAAGCACCTTCCGTCCTGCCCCACGGCCCGGCTGGCCAGGCCTCCTGCTGATGGCTCGGCGCCGCGTTTAGAAACGCTGGAAATGAGGTCATCAGCTCGTGGAGATTCACTTCCTCTGGATGTTTGTAGCCAAGCAGGAAAAGAAAAAAAATTAGCTGAATGTCCAGCCCAAGTACCTCCAAAGGCCCTCATGATTTTTTTTAAAATTTTTGTTTATTTGGCAGACAGAGATCACAAGGAGGCAGAGACGCAGGCAGAGAGAGAGGAGGAAGCAGACTCCCCGCTGAGCAGAGAGCCCGATGTGGGGCTCGATCCCAGGACCCTGGGATCATGACCTGAGCCGAAGGCAGAGGCTTAACCCACTGAGCCATCCAGGCGCCCCTCGTGATTTTTATTCTAACAAAGTCCAGACCACACTCACCACACGCAGACGTGAGCTTGCCCCGAGCGGCACACGTGTGCAGGCACACCGGCCCGAGTCACGTGCTCCCCAACCCTGGGCTCTACCCGCCCAGACCCCATCTGTCTGCCCACATCCCCGCCAGCGTGTGGCCGTGAGGCAGAAGGCGTCAGGTCCCTCGGAGCTTCCAGGAGTCAGTCCTGAACCTGGCAGTGCTGTCCACAGCTCCTGCCGGGGGGCTGCCCCGTCTGGAAGCTTCCATGCCAACTCTGCATGTTCTTTGGGGAAATGAAAGTCAGCCTCCCAGGATCAAAAAAGGAAATGAATCTAGCCGGCTGTGTTTCCTTCTGTACCCCTTCCTACATGGGTGTGCTACCCCCTTGGGGCACCGCCTGGACCCTTCCGTGTTGCTGCGAGACAGTTTCTCCTGTGTCTGGCTCCTGTTTTTTGCAAGTCCAATCTGCGTCTGAGAACCACAGGGAGGAACACAAGAGCGAATGTCTGATTTTCCTCTTTGTCTCCCAGCATTGAACAGCACAGTGGAAAGAAAGCGTTTCCTTTATCATGACTTTTTGAGGGCAAAAATATCTCCTGGAGACACTTCCTCAAAAGCAACATCTCTACTCCTGAAATACTGACCGACGGGAGCCCCATTCTAAGCTCCGGGTGCCCTAAAAGATCACGTACTGACATCTTATATTTTTTCCCTGCTCACAATTTTAGTCTTCTGCGTGTAAAAGAAAGCTACTTCTCTTAATAATTAATTATGATAGCTATTTAAAGCACGTGTAGTTAGAACCAGAAACCTCAGCCTTATCACTCTTTACCAAAGAGAGCTCCATTATTATAAATCGTGATTCCCACTGGTCTGAAAGAAACGTAAAGAAAAGCTAATGAAATGTTCTCAGCCTGTAGTTAAGCTCTGTAACAATTTTTCACCCTGGAAAAAAAAATCCCCTAATAATTATATAGAGAGTTGTTAATATTTCACACCCTCACATTCCCGAAATTCCTATGCAAATTACGTGGGCCCTGCCCATTCTCACAGTCGCACAGGGCCTGTGCTGGGGCAGAAACCAAGAGGCAGGCCTTATTGTGAAGCCCCTTGCTGCTGGACTCAATCAAGACTTTGCTCCATTTCTTGCTTCTGATATTCCGCCCGTCCTCAGTTTCTAAGGGCAGGCTGGAGGTTGTGTCATTGGCTCTTCCCTGCATCTCCCACCGTCTCCATCTACAAACCCTTGAGCTCTTCAGGAAGGGAAGTACAGGCAGAGGAGAGTCATTATCAGAGATGCTTAGAAAGGCTCAGAAATCCCGGTCTCTTAAAGATTTCTTAAATCTTTTCACCTGGGTTTTTGCACCATTTTTTGGCGTGGGACCGACTGTGCTTTCTGCAGAGAGTGTGATAGAAAAGCAAAGCGAAGAGGTGACCTGGAGTTTGTTTACTTTAATTAGAAACAGATTCTTTATTTTCCAAGGCTTTGCCACAACAATGAATTTAATAACATATAATTAACTCTAATGCGCCCATGATT
The DNA here is from genome assembly GCA_003697995.1 of Taxidea taxus jeffersonii. NCBI lineage: Eukaryota > Metazoa > Chordata > Mammalia > Carnivora > Mustelidae > Taxidea > Taxidea taxus. The sequence goes on along the minus strand of RCUC01087660.1, from coordinate 9,124 downwards.
TGATCTGTAAAAATTCTTTCAATGTTGATACTTCCAGGGAAAGTGAATGACAAGATGCCAGCCTGACCATGGGGTTTGATTCCCATGTTCCCCTTGGGGCCAGGGCCCACTGACACAAATGATGCCCTCTGTAAATCTCCTGGGGAGGGCTGAGGGGTGGGGACAGAAGAGGAGCCCGCAGTCACAGTGGCACCCAGCTTCATCAAGTCTCTTCCTGGGCTGCAGAGGGGTGTGGTGCTGGTCAGTGTATTCCTGTGCTCCCTGAGTGATGTCCTTCCTTCCCGAAGCATCTCAGCAAGTCTTCACTCAAGAGATGCTGAGTTGGGGTGCAATCACGGAGCTGGTCAGGTCCCCTGGGGTGGTCAGTGGCAAACTGGAAATAGATACCCTTTTGGTCTAGAAGGGGACATATATAGTCATTTCTAAAGCAGCCGTTATCTTGTAGAATTCACTGAGAAGCCGGCAGCAGGCCAGGAGGGGGGAGGATTTGCAAGGGATGAAAGGCAGACAGACAGACAGACCTTGGTTCAGATCTCAGGTCTAGCCCTGATCTGTTGTGCCTGCCGTTGTGGGAAAATAAAATTGGATAAACCCTGAGACCCTCTTCTCCAGTGCAATACTGCATGTAAGTTCACGCACGGGGTCCGGTACTTGAGGTGCTCAGTGCACAGGGGTGTCTGTAAGTCTCAGTGGGTCCTGGGAAAGCCCCTCCACCCGAATGAGCTAACCCCCGACCTGTGTCAATGAATCAGCGCCTGCCACCACTCATCATTGTACTGGGCCGCTAGAAGACCCCCGTGTGAGCACAAGCCGCACTCCTGGGGCTGGGCTGAGGGGCCTGGAGAGGGAACTGCATGACCCAGCCGCAAGCACCTTTGTTTGAACAGTTGATCACAGGGGCCTGCCGGCTGGACGCCTGTGCAGACCGGCCTGGGACGGCCGCGGGGGTGAGAGGCAGGAGGCCCGCCCGGGAAAGAATACGGCAGCGGGGGCGGGATGGGGGCAGTGGGGGGCACTTGAAGAGCGAGTTACCAAGAGTCCAAAAGGAACCCATTTATTTTCAAACACAGTTGTTTTCACAGAATATGCTCGATATATTTGTGTTCAAACTCCGATACCTTTCCAGGTAAAGAACCTTTCAAAGGAGAGCAACGGGCCCTCATGTTACTTTGAAAAAAATCACAGGAAGTATACCACAGGTGGCAAAGAATTCTGGAAAGTCAGAAAGACGTTTAGTAAACATATTCGGCGTAGGTGAGAGCGGAAGGTGCCTACTTTTAATCTTGCGTGTGTCAGTGTGGAAAGAGTTCTTTCCTAACCTCCCCGCGGTGCCCTGGGTCACCCATAGAAACAGTAATGAGACGACCGTCGCTGTCACAGAGCACCTTCCGATCCCTGGGTCATCCCAACCACTCATGATTTGCTCAGTGAGCATTTTCCATATGCAAGGCACTGAGCTGGGTGCTGAGAAGGACACGGAACTGAGAAAATGTGCCCCACTTCCCAGTCAGTGACCCCATCTTTAGGAAACTCCCTTCTCTTGTTTCCCCTTCCCCGGGCTCAGCGAAGGCAAGGCTGAGGGCTCCCGGGTCGATACCAGGCAAAACCAGCCCTGGGCTTGTGGACCCAAGTCAGCATTCTTAGGATCGTTTCCTTTTCTGAGGAAGCCAGAACTGAGCCAGTTTCTGGGGTCTGGGATGCAAAGAGCCCTGATGAAGACAGGCTCTCCGGGAATGTGTAGTCTGAGGAAGCAGACAAGGGTGTGGTGGATTCTTGTTTCCGACACCCCTGGGGGCAAAGGGCCGCAGCAAGGGTGGGGTGGGACCCTGGCCACCCTTGTTCTGGGACGTGAGAGTATTTCTGGCTGTCCCGGGAGGTCAGTTGGAGGAGCCGGGCCTTGAAGACACAGGGCTGCTGCGCAGGAGCCGGGGGAGCACGTGCCACAGGACACAGTGAGCGAGGGCGGCACACAATGGGCCTTGTGCGAGGCTGCAGGCTGTTTCATTTGGCCCGGAGTGGGACGGAGTGGGACGGCCTGAGAACAACACATTGAGATGGGGTTGAAGCAAGTGAATATGGGTTTCAACCACTCTGCTGAATTCTTGCCTCAGAGACCCAACGTGCAAAAGAGAAAGAACTAGAGATGCTCTTCTACTTCAGCAATTTCATTTTTGAGCCGGTTCTTCTTTGCAAAACTTTTGGCAAGATGATGGTGTGCTTTTTTTATTTGTTTCACTTGTTTCCAACCCCTCTGATCTTTCTCTACATCAAAACGTCCATGGGGTCTTTTTAAATAGCAGCTCATGGCCCCAAAGACTGACTTGGGACTAGTGGTGGAAGGAAGCCTTGAAGGGTTCTTTGCCCTTCTCCAGAATATTCCATGGGGGAGAAGGGATGTGAATGACAGGTGTTCTGATGAAGGTACCCACAACATTCGCTGGTGCTTCGCTCCCCCACCCCTGCCCCGCTGGGTCTCCCCCAGCGCGCAGACTTAACAGCCTAGCATGGGGCCCAGCCGTGGAAACAAGAGCTCAGCTCCTTTGTCTCTGGTCTGTGGTCACAGTATTAGGAAAAACGGATGAGACCAGATCCTGACTTCTTAGAGGATGAGCTCCTTCAACAGCTCTTACCATATCCCCAGAACAGGACTCCAGGAGGACCTGCAGCTCCGTTGTAAGGGGTCCTGGGGAGGCCTGCAGTGGGCCTCTTGTCCCGCCTGGCGATCAAGCGGGAATGTCCTCGGCTTCCCAAACCCTACGGATGACCTCTGAGACGCCGGTAGTCCACGCGCGCTGCTTCTCCCTGCCCTAGCGAGCTGCGGCCAGTTTAGCGACTCAACACAGATTCGCGCTAGTCGTCCTGGAGCTCGGATGGCCGGCCTGGGTCCTAACGTCAAGGTGTGGGCAGGCTACGTTCCTTCTGGAAGTTCTGGGGAGAATCGTTTTCTTTTCCTCTTCCCTCTCCTTCCCAGCTTCGGAGACGCCCCATTCCTTGACCCCTGGGCCCTTCTCCCTCTTCACATCCATCATTCCAACTTCGGTTTGGTAGTCTCGCCATCTGTCCCTGACCGCCTCCTTTCTCTCTCGCAAAGACTCCTGTGGTCAGATGAAGTCCACAGGGCGCCCCGGGGTAACCGTCCCACCTCAGCATCCTGAACCTAATGATGCCAGCGCACCCCCTTTCGCCCTGCGAGGTGACGTGGGCGCAGGTCCTGGGGTTTAGGACACGGACGTCTGTGGGGGTTGGCTTTGTCCTGTAACCGCATGACACAAAGGAGCTCTTTTTTTAACAAAGGAATTTTAGACATGTTGGGTCATAAAAAGTTAAATAGGTTTCTTTACCACAGAACTTTTCTGATTGTCCTTTAAAGATTTTATGTATTTGAGAGAGAGGGAGAGTGATCACAGAAGGAGAGGGAGACGCAGACTCGGCACTGAGCAGAGACCCAGATGCGGGGCTCGATCCCAGGACCCTGAGATGATGACCTGACCCGAAGGCAGAGGCTTAACCCACTGAGCCACCCAGGTGCCAGGTGAACTTTTCCAGTTTTTAATATGCTAATGTATATTAATAGAATCTGAGGGAGAAATGTACTATGTAGTATTTTCCTATCTTGTTTGACCAAAGACGTGTCCTTGTCCTTTTTCTTCTGCTCCCGTGTAGCACGGATTCATGTTTCAGGGTAAAGCGGGATCCCCGTCTGGGAAATCACATCCCAGCCCCTTGGGAGGAGGCGGCCGGGCAGGAGCAGATCCGCCTCTCACACCGGGTTGGGGCGTTGCCTGAACCGACTGCAGGCAGAGCTTGAGTCTCCCATTTGGCGCGTTCTCTGCAGGCCACCACATGTTGGTGACGGAGTCACCGAGCACCGGGGAAGAGGAATTCCACACGAAGGATCTGAAATTTCATTTTGAGATACCTGGCGAGGGTTTGCTGGGCCTCCACTGCGCGCTCCAGGGCAGATGGAGAAGCGCGACCTTCGCTTGTTCCTCCCCACGGGCGCATATCCATCCACCCATGGAGCCTCCCAGCTCCCAGCCTCCCAGTGCGGGCTTGCCAGGCACCGTCTCCCGGGCACAACGCGTCCCCATTTCCCTGCCCACATTCCCCAGCTGGGTCCCCGGGCCCCACCCTTTGAGCCCGTGCCTCCCGGCACTCGGGGCTAGAATCACAAACAGCTGTCTACCAAAAATATCTGTCTACCAAGAAATTTCCCTCAACTGGAAGATTTCTGGAAGGTGGCACGGAGCAGGGCCTTGGGCGGGCAGTGGACCGTGAGTCACGGGGGCGGGGGGGCTCCGCCCTAGGAGTTCAGGCCCCGGGGGTGGGCCGCGCTGAGGTGCAGGGTTGGGCTGAGTTATGGGATTTGTGCAGGTTAATGGTAGCGCTGGGCGGCAACTCCATGGCTCTGGGCAGTCGGGCTGCGCCTCGACCCACTCCATTAAACTCCTCTCCCGACGCGGCGCCCTCCCTGCGGCTCCCGGGGGTTAGTGCCAAGAAACACGCTTCCCGCACCCGCGCTGCTGTGCCCCCTGCCCGGGGCCCTCCGTCCCCTCCGTGGTCTTGGCCAACAGAACCCCGGGACAAGAGGGGCTCCTCGCCCCGGGCTGCTTCCCCGTCAAGTACTTCTCAGCCTATTTACAGCTCCGGTTAAGGATGCGGTTCGGGAGTATTCCATTAAAAGACCACATTAACGAGTCCTCAGAGAAAATCTCTCACAAAGCTTTTGCGCTCATAACCACTTGGCCGTGTTAGGAGCTTCTAGTGTGTTAACATTCATAAAATAAACTCGTTCCGAGTGCTGGCACTCTGGCATCCCCAGGCCTTTGACCACCAGAAGCTTCTCCCCAGGTGCTGAGCTCTGCACCAGCGCGGGGGGCACCGGAGCCAGGGCCTCCGTCACTGTCTCCTGGGGCCCTTTCCTGCCGCTGGTTCCAGGTGCTCTGTGCTCCTGGGGTCAGCGTCTGTGAGAACAGCGCGGAAGGCAAGAAAGGAGCGGCTCGCCTGCAGCATCAGGAGCAGCTCTGGCTCGGTCCACACCCACAGAGAGGCTCTGGAAGGGGCTGCCGAAGGAGTGGGAGCCAGGAGGGAGGGGGGAACCCGGAGAGGAGGGAGGGGAGGCAGGAAGGGGGAGGGAGGAGAGGAAGAGGGAGAGAAGACAGGAGGGGGGAGGGGGAGGGAAGACAGGAGGGGGGAGGGGGAGGGAGGGAAGACAGGAGGGGGAGGGGAGGGGAGGAGGGGGGGAGCCCTGGGAGGAGGAGGGGAAGCATGGGGCCCAGAGGAGAGGTTCTTTGAGCTGGAGTTCCAGTCGGAAGAAACAAATCTTGAAAAACTTTCCTGTTGTATAACCTTATCTGGAAAGTAAGCATTTCAGGGTCTTTTTGAAGGTGAAGGGCACAATTTGCTTGTACTTGGTTCTTCAGTTCCCCAGAAGAAAAAAGACTTAGGAGTGACAAACTCTGTTAGGATTTTGCTCTTTCTTTCTGCCCTTTCACCTCAAGCTTTCAATGTCCAGGCTCCTGACATCAGCCCTTATTTTTAGGGATGTTTTGATGTGATGTGTTTAACACGCTGCTGCGACCCAGGCATTCGGACCGGATGGCCAAAGGCACTTGAGCTGATTCACGGTCGGCTGTCCTTCACCTTGGGGCCCGGACAGTGGGAACCTGGGCTGGATCCCGGGACTCCTGAGGGTGTGGAGGAATGACGGGAGGAGGGGGGCACTCAGGGGTCCCCCTGCCAGCCTGCAGGACCAGTCCGCTCTGCTCATCCAGCTAAGACTTTGTGACCTGCCAGGATCCCTGCGCACCAGCCCTACAGTGGAGGTGCCCAGGGTGCTGCTGGCTACGTGCACACTGTAGGACAAGTCCCAGCGGACGTATGGAAAGCACCAGGAGGCCACTTGAACTTAATTCTCAAGGAGTGAGCCTCCCTGTACTTTTGAGGCAGAGGTGGCCCTGGCTTGATGCTGAGTGCAATGATCCTACACACGCGTTAGCAATGGACACTTAGGAGAGGGACCTTGGCTGCACAGGGCCCCCGTAAATGGTCAAGGACAGGGAAGAGAAGAGATGGTTTCTTTTTAGAAAGAACACCCAGTGAAGCAGTGAAACCACACACACACACACACACACACACACACACACACACACCTGCAAAACACATCTGAGCTGGGGCAACCATGGGGAGGTGTCCCACTAGGAACGTATTATCTTTCTTTAAGAAGCAACCAGCTCCCCCATAGCTGGACTCAGCTTTCCAGCCCAGGCCATGCTGTTCCTGAGCTGCCCCATCAGTGACTGAACTTGGGGTGGGGACTTAGGTTTTGAGGGCATGGGCATTTCTACCTGTCCCAGTCCTCTAATAGGGAATCATTGTTCTGGAGCCGGCTGAGACTCTGCCAGATTTGCCCCATGGGCCGAGGCTCCCCTTGCTCAATCCTGGTTCCTCTCCTTTCACCTTTTAAATCTCTTGCCCTTTCTCTGTGTCTGTGACTGCTTCCCAGAGGGCCTGCCTGGTGGCAGGAAGGCGTTTGGAAATCGCAGTGGACCAAAGTCCTTCCCCAGCCCCGACTGTACTGCAGACTGGTAAGCTCTCGGACTTCTTCATGGGACTCCAGGCAGAGCCTAGAGGCAGGAGGTGGGCTGCAGGACGGGGGCGGGGGGAGGCAGAAGAGGAAGCCCTGCAGAGGTGCAGCTGATGTCCTTGAGAAGAAGATCGGGCAAGGGTGAGCGAGCCCCAGAAAAACTGCTGAATGTGAGCTAAAAAGTCAGCCGTGGAGGAGCCCCTTCCTTCCCATTTTCACACATATCCTGCTCGAGTCAGGGTCCAAGCATGCAGGGGGGTCCCATTTCCCAATCTGACTTTGGGGAAGTAAGTCTACATTTGCAGCTGCTGGAGTTGCTCGGAGCTCTGCCCTTGGGGAGGAACCCAGAGGGGAGAGTGTGCCACCCCGAGGTGGGTCCCTGGGGGCTGGGCTGTGGGCAGGTCTGTGGGCAGGTCCAGGACACTGCACAGAGTTTAATGCCAAGGTGCAGATTTATTTTCAGTCATCTGATAATTCCCTCTATGTCTGAGAAATGGTGGGCGCCTACTAGAGGAAAGTGGAGGATTTCTTCCATATGGCAAGCCAGCGTATCCTGGCCCATACCCGATAGCCTTGTGTCCAGGTGTCACTCACACTGTACAGCTTGTAGCACAATGAGTCATTATGAATGAGAGAAGTTTAAAGATGAGGCAGAAGAGTAGGTACCGAAAGGACATATGATGGATCTTCGTAGAAAGTAAATTTTTAAAAAGATTTTTATTTATTTATTTCAGAGAGAAAGAGAGCATAGTGGGGGGAGGGTCAGAGGGAGAAGCAGGCTCCCCGCTGAGCAGGGAGCCCGACATGAGGCTCCATCCCAGGACCTGAGATCATGACCTGAGCTAAGGCAGACGCTTAGCCCACTGAGCCACCCAGGCGTCCTGTAAGTAAATTTCGAAGGAGGCACAAAAACCTGTTGCTAAATAACAACTTTATTGCTTGAATTTGAACTTTGATGCAGCATATTTTTTTAAAATACCAGGATGACATGAATACACTTTTAGAAGAGATGACTGATTCTAAAATGCCCCAGATCCTGTATCCTCCCACCCTGGATACTTACCCCATAGCGTGTCTGTGAGCGTCCCAACTTCCCTCTGGCCACCGGCTTTGATCCACGAGCTGGAATTCACAGCCCTCCTGGTAGCCCTGAGCAGGGACAAGGGTAAAGAGTAAGGATGTATGGCGCTGGCCCTGACCGCAGCGTCACCACTGCTAGGTAGGCCCAGGGGAGTGGTCCCTGCTCCCCAAAAGAGTGAAGGAGTGTGGCCTCCAGCTCTTGTTGCCAGGCTCTTCCGTCTCCTTTTCCCTGGCCCCATAACACAGACACCATGGAGGGGGCCCGTCTGCCATCCCACGGGACGTGGTGGACCAGTACGGCTCGGGTCACAACTCCGGAGATGTCCGTCCTTCCAGGTACAGACAAAGGATCACGGACAGATTTCATCTCAGCGTCCGGTCTTTCCGGTCGCTGATCTGCCTGGGCCACTGTGTGGGGGGATTTGAAGGTCGCCCTCTGGCTTATGGGAATCAGCGACCTGTAAAGGACTGACTGAGTCAGCTGCAGGTGCTAGAAAGGAGCCCGACCATATGTGTGTCCTTTATTGGTCATACTGGGCTGGGGTCACTGGCTTCCCGTCTTCACGGTGTCCGCCAGCGTGTCTCCTCCACTGAAGCGGGAGCGTATGGCTCTCCTGTCCGGACCCACCCGTTTCTTCCCGGTAACCCCTTGGGTCTTCAAGAACCTGAGCATTTCATGTTCATAGACCTGCTCTCCCTGACAGTTCCCTCTGCCCTGAAGGGTGAGCAGCAGCAGCTGGGTTCTGGGAGTGGGGGACAAGCGGGCTCACTCAGATCCGGGACACCAGGCTTCCGGCTCGAGCCTCAGCGTCAGCAAACCCAGTGGATGCCTCCAGAAAGGATCTCAAGGCCTCAGTCACCCGCCTTCCCCAGTCCTTCGCGGACGTGTACAACCCCATCGTCAGTCTGTCTTCTGTGAGTGTAAGATTTTTAATCCCACCCCATCCTGAGCCCATCTTGCCTCCTACCTCCTGCCGAGGTTGATTTGGAATGGGGCTGGGGAGCAGAAAGGGAAATGAAGGGGCTCCAGGGAGGCTGAGGATGGAAACGCAGACTGGAATGATGGAGAAGGAGGCCAAAGACAGACTTGCCTATGTTAAGGGTTCAGCTGTGTCCCCCCCACCCCCCCGCAAAAGATACGTGGAGTCCTACCCACCAGGGCCCGTGAACGTGGCCTCATTGGGGGGTAGGGATTTTGCAGTTATGATCAAGTTCAGATGCAGTCATCAGGGTGGGCCCTACTCCGGTTTGATGGGACCCTTACAGGAAGAAGAGGGAGAAGAAGGCTCCATGGAGAGGGCCCGGGTAGGGGAGGCAGAGCCCTCAGAGATGCTGCCACCGGCCCAGGACCACCCCCGGCCTCCAGGACTGGAAGAGGCCGAGAAGGAGCCTCCCCTAGAGGCTTTGGAGGGAGCATGGCCCTATCTGTCAACACCCTGGTTTCAGGCTTGTAACCTC
>RCUC01087659.1:0-22694 GCA_003697995.1 Taxidea taxus jeffersonii | reverse complement strand
GGTCAGGCTAGGAAGGGCCTTGAATGCCAGGTAAGGAATCTGGGCTCTGACCTCCCTCTGCAGCCAGAGAGCACCAGGGGAGAGGCCCCAGAAGGGGCCCCTTGTTCCTGAGAGCAGACCCTCCCTATAATGCCTGTAGCTTTCCCCCTCCCTTCGGCCCCTGTCTGGTGGTATCCTACTTGTCCTACAGATCTCTGCTCCAAGAATACTTCCCCAGTGAAGTCCTCCCTGACCACTATCCATGTTCAGAGTCCTGGGACTTTTCCTTTAAAGCTCTTATCCCATGGTGCACCCCCTCTGCCATGTGACCATGGATAGCCCACCAGGCTTTATGTAAGGCCACTGAAGGCAGGAATCAGAGGGATTTGGTTGTCCCCTGGGTTCCTAGCTCCTGGCCCAATGCCTGGCACAGAGTAGGTGCTCAATAAATGTTGGTTGAATATGTGAATGTCTGCAGGGGCACAGAGCCCGCGAGCTCCAGGCTAGAGGGCTGCCAGATGGGGGGAGAGTGGGGCTGATGGGGATAGGCGCAGGCCTCCAGGGAGGTGGGGGCAAGGACTGGGTCCCAGCTGGCACTGTGCTCCCTTTGTCATTAGGGGGGTCTTTAAAGAGCTATTTGGTGGGACAGAAGCTGTCTCTGGCAGCACCTCAGGGGGTGGGCCCGGCCTTGCTTTCTCCCTTTGGAAATGCTTTGAGAACAGGTGGACTGAGCTGACTGGTCACCCACAGGCTGGCTGGTGGCTCTGAGGAGTGGGGGCCGCCACATGGGCGGAGACTACGGGAGGCAGGACCATTGGTGGATCCAGCCCTGACCTCAACAAAATTATTTTTAAAACCTGCAAGAGAAAGGGGCTATTTTTAACCTTTGTTCCATCAAGACATCCCAAGGGAAAAAGAAGGGGGAAGGAGGCAGGTGGAGAGTTGGAAGAGGGGCAGGGGCTTTCGTAGGGCAGGGAGAGCCCTGAGGACAAGCTTTGTTGTCCCCAGCCCTTTTACATTTTTTAAAAGCTCCAAACGGCAAGAGGGACGGCAGAGTTCATTATATCGAGTTATCTCCTCCGTTTCAGGCAAAGATCAATCTTCCCAGCCTTGCAGCTTCAAGGGAAGGGGGACGGGAAGAGAGAGAAAATGGGAGGTGAAGGGAAAAACTCCCTGGACCAGTTTCGACTGGCTAACACGATTACTTGGCTGCTTGGCAGCGGCACCTACTGCTGGCAGGCCTCCTGGCCCCCTGCCCGTCACACTCCGTTGCCAGCTGCCCCCAAGGCTCTCTCCTGAATGGGACAGGTTGGCAGGTGTGAGGGCCCCAGGCCCCCGTGGGGCATGGACTGCTGGGCCTGGCCTCCCAGGGAGAGCTGAGGCCCCGCTGCTATCCTGTACGGAGCGGCTGTGCCCACTGGCCTTGGCTCAGCCTTGCGCCCACCAGCCTGCCTTTCCCTGGAGGGTCCTGTCCTGCTGGGTGTGCCCTTCGGCACCTCCCCATTTCTTCAGACGAGAGGCAGTTTGTGTAGGGAAATTAGAGCACAGGCTTTGGAGCCCATAGAGCTGGCTCTGCCTGTTCATTCGCTCATTCAATATTTACTGAGCATCTATTGTGTGCCAAGTACTGCACACAGTACAGAGGTGGCAATAGAGCCGGATGAGAAGGATGCAGTCCCTCCCCACCTTACAGAGCTTATGTTATGGTGAAGAGACCCTGAAATGGCAAGGACACAAATAAAGAAGCAAGATGATGTCGGGTGAGCATAAATACAATGAAAAATGGGAAAGATTGGGGTGCATGGGGGCATTTGCCCTAAGGTGACCAAGGAAGATGAAGGAGGTCCCATTCAAACCTGAATGACAGGAAAGTCTGGGGGAAGTGCCTTCTGGACAGAAGGAGCAACAAGGACAGACCCTGAGACTGGCCAGTGTGAGAGGTTCGAGGGAACGCGGCAGAAGGCGAGTTCTAAGTGGTGGACAGGCTGCGGGGCATCTCGTTCTCTCTGCCATGGAAACCCCTTGCTTATGGCAAGGTAGCCACAAGATCTAGTCTGTAGCGTTATCTGGCTGCCGGGACAGTTTGGTGCTAGGGCGGGAGCAGGGGGCCCATCGAGGCAGGAGGCCGGGGCAGCAGTGCTCCAAGCGAGGCTTGGGCAGGGGGAAGACAAGCAGGGGCAGGGGGAAGACAAGCAGGGGCAGCGGGCAGGTGCTGGATGTGCCCAGGGGTTGTGCTGATGGGGTTTGCTGCGGCCTGGGGTGTGGGGTGAGAGAGAAGGAGCAGTCAAGGCCGAGGGAGACGTCGTTCAGGGGATGAGAATGAAGAATTCTCTTTGGACAGGTCTGTCGGCTGAGCAAGTGGAGGTGACACAGAGGCCTCTGGATGTGGCAGCTGGCACTCGGAGAGAGCCGGGGCTGGGAAGAGATTGGGGGCATAGCTGGGACGGAAAGCCATCCGTGGCTTGGCCCGTGGAGACCAGCCAAAGGACGAGTAGACAGGAGAGAGCAGGGAGCCCCAGTGAGCCCTGGGGCCTCAGATGTTGGGAGGGGAGGAAGGCGTGGGAGGACAACCAAGATAGGCTGAGTCCTGGGGGCCCAGAGATAAAGTGTTTCCCAAAGGAGGAGGCAGGCAGCTGTGTCAGAGAATGACCACCAGGCCTGGGTCTGGCAAAACGGAGGTTTCTGGGAAGCTCGATAAGAGCAATTCTGTGGAGTGGTCGGGACGGAAGCCCAGCTGGAGAAGGGAGTGAGGGAAAAGCAGGAGGTGGGTGTGGAGGCCTGGGTACTTGGTAGAGGCAGCTCTTGAGTTTTGTGATAAAAGAGAGCAGAAAAATGAAGGGTATGTGGGATCAAGGACCCCCCCTCTTTCCTTCCCTCCAAGCCTCCTTTCCTTCCTTCACAATAATGAGGCTTTTCCGTATGCTTCTTGCTAGCTAGATGACCTTGGGCAGGTAGCCTAAACGCTCAGTGCTACACCTGCAGAATGGGGAGATTAGTGGGTCTGATGCATAGTAGATGCTCAGTAAATAAAACTGTTCTCAGTAAGAACAAAGTAAGAGTTCCCCCAGGGGAAAAGGGCAGCTAGGCATCAGGATAGGCAATTTTGGAGGACAGTTTGATGGGGAGTACCAAAATCCAAAATCTGTCTACCCTTTGAGCTGCCCTTAAGCAATACTTGCATGCATGTGCCAGGAGGTGGGGTGTCTTTTTCTAGCAAGGTTGGAAATAGAAACCAGGAGCCCCTAATTGCCCGTCCTTGGGGGTCTGCTTAATCAGGTGAAGGTGTGCCCCCACATGGAGCCCCCCACACCCATGTGGCACCGCAGGGAATTCAGCGCGAACTGGGCTCCATTGGGAGTGCAGATGCTGCTGGGTTGTCTTCTCAGCAGCCACCCTGTTAGGCTGAGGGTTCTTGGTCCCATTACCAACTGTCATTCTGTGCTCTGGTTTGCTCATCTACACAGCTAAGCTAACCATAGGGGTCGTCATGAAAATTAAGGGGATTCATACATAAAGTGTTGCATGTGGCATCTGGCATCTGGTAGGCACTCAGGGAAGGCAAGCAGGGACCCTTCTTACCTTTCTGCACGGACAGTCTCCCAGATCCGCTGGTAGCTGAGGAACACGGTTATACACCCGCACAGAGGGTCTGCTCCCTGCTGTATCACCCACCTGTGGTACACCTCTCTGTGTGGGTGTGTAAGTGTGTGGTGAAGATTTCACACCAGAGGGATGGTGGTCAGGACCTCTGGAGAGGCGACCGGGAGTATTTCCTGGACAGGAGCCTGTAGCTGAGGCTCTTACCAAGAGAAAGCTTCGAGTATTGTTTGCATAATGAGACTACAATAGGTAAAGGTGGACAGTGAGGTATTTACCTCCTACAGGCAGTCCTCCATGATTGCACCAACCCGTACCTCACTGCTTATCATTTCTCCTTAGTGGGTAGAAGCCACATTTCCCTCTGAGGCCACTTTTTGTCAGTGTGGGTGCCCGTGTGTGATCTCCTCTGTTAGCCTACATGCTCCTTGAGGGTGTGTGCTGTGTACTTTGTCATCTGGACATGTCTAGACCAGTGGTTCTCAAAGTGTGATCCCCAAATGGCAGCCTCAACATCACCTGGGAGCGTGTGGGAAATGCAGATTCTCAGGTCCCAGCCTGGACCTACTGTAGCAGAAATTTGGGGGTTGGGGGCCCAGTACCCAGCACTTGTGTTTTCATAAGCCTTCCAGGAGACTCCGATGTACCTGCTGGCAGTGTTGGGGGAAATCAGAGCCTGGTGAGACTGGCCCAGGGTCAAGGGTCAGACCACTGAGCTCAAGGTCCCAGTCACAGGTGAAGGTGAAAGCCCGAGGTGCCTTTCTGACCATGGTATCTGGCCCCAGGAGGGAGGATTTAAGGTTCAGTACTGTGTCCAGGGGCCAGAGAACAGTCTCCCTGGCCGTGGGCACGTGTGGGTAGGGGCCCCCTGGCCGTGGGCACGTGTGGGTAGTGAAGGCAGGTGCTCTGTCTGGCGTGCATGTCTCCTCGGGCTCCCTCTACTCCAGGGCTTTGGGCGAGCCTGGGCTGAGGTTGACAGCAGGATGGCTCCTGTGGGCAGGGAGTCTGCAGGTCCCCCATCCGACTGTTGTCTCATCCCTTCCTCCCATCTCTCTGCAGGCGTCCCACTCATGAGCCCCTGAGCCTGCGTGTGCCCATGAGGTAAGCAGCCGCTGCCCAGGGCTGGTGCACACGGTGGGGGCTGAGGGTGTGTGCGGGGCAGGTTCCAGGCCCAGCGTCTTCCCCTCCTTGGCCCTCTCTCTGCCAGCCCCTCTCCTCTCCCATCTTCTGGAGCTGCCTTTGGCCTCCTCCAACCACATTCCTGGAGCTTTTGAGTCACAGGGTAAAGATAAGGGTGAGGCGGTTTGGAGATGAGCTCTCAGAAGGAAGGAAGGAGGGTGGCTCCTTTGATGGGATGAGGGTTCCCAGTGCTGGGGAGCCCCCTGGGGAGCAGCTGTTGGGATCCTGGGGGTGCTTGGCTCAGGCACCAGCAGGAATGAGGCTTGGAGACCCTGGAGGCCCCTCAGGAAGCAGGGTGCAGAGCTGTGGGCCTCTCAGGTGAGGTGGGCCTGCCTGTTGGGGGTGGTGGGCAGGCCAGGCTGAGGCTGTGGTTGCTCTGGGTAGCCGGCCACTGGCCTCGGAGGCTTGGTCGTGCTCTGTGGTGAGTCAGCCTTTTGGGGGCTATGCCTCCTGTGCCTAGAGAATGTGGTTGGATGAGGGACAGGCCGCAGAAGTCTCAGGGGACAGACAGGTCATCCTCTGTCCAGCTTCTCCTCCCCATCAAATTCTGCGTCTCCTCCAGCTCCATTTCTGAGGGGGCTTTGCTGAGTGGATGATTTCTGGGAGGGCTTCTAGCTTCTGCTTGGTGTCAGGGGGCCTGAGTGGGTTTGCTGAGTCAGCCCCGCCTCCACAGAGGGAGCAGAGGGGTGAAAAGGAAGGGGGCTGGCACTGCTTCCCCGGAGCCCGGAGCCTGGCACAGGGGCAGCGGCTGGTGGGAAGCGGCAGAGCCTTCCTGGTGGGGCTCCCTGGCCTCCCAACCTCATCAGGTGGAGCACTGCGGCACAGTGAGCGCGGGGCAGGCCTTCCCTGAGATAAGGGGTTGGAGTTCTGGCTTTGCCCCTGTCTGTGTGGCCCATCTCCCTCCATTTCCTATTTCCTCCTCTGTTACAAGGGGTAACTCACGGTGCATCCTTCCGGGGTGTGGGGTAAGGGCAAGGCCAAGGAGGGAGTCTGGCGCGGTTGGTGCTCAATAAATGTGAAGACACACATGTGTTACTCCACAGCATGGACCAAGCTGTGCGTTCCCAGAGCCTCGTGCGGGCATTGGGGGGTGGTACTGCGGGACTCTGGGGGACAGAGAGCTGCAGCCCTTGGCAGCTGAGAAGCCACTGCCATTCTGGTGAGGAGGAGCTGGCGTGGGGAGTGGGAGCTGGGGCTGCATCAGGTCAGTGGGCAAACCTGGTGGGGCTGTGAGGGGGAGCCGCGGGCTGGGCCTCTCTCAGGCTCCCTCTCGGGGGCATAGCCATCTTCCCAGGATGCACTTTCCTCTCCTCCATGCCTGCATGCGGATGGCCCTTCCGCTCAGTTTGTCCCCCTCTAGAAGCCACCCCAAAGTAGCTGCCCCCAGTCCTCCTGGGCTCTGGCTGTCCAGGGCAGCGGTCACATGCAGTCCTGGCTGCCCCGGCATGTGGGACTGTTCCATGATGTGCCACTCACCCCTCAGCAGAAAGCCTTCTGGGAAATGAGGACAGGGGGAGGCTCTGAACCACTGCCTACAGCATTGGCACCTGAGGGCAGGTTTGCCCTGGAGCCTGGTACCTAGGCCTGGCCTGTTCTCCCTCACATGCCTCCTATGATTCTGTCCAGGCCCCCAGACAGTCTTCCTGTCAGGAAGGGGGGTGCTCAGGGATAATAAAAATAATTCGTAGCTAAGACACTGTATGCCAGGCATGGGTAAGTGAAAATTGTTCTGTTATCCTCACTCTGCTGCTAAAGAAATGGAGGCCAGAGGGTTATAGTGACTCGCCCAAGGTCACGCAGGTGGGCAGTCATGGGCACGATTCTGACCCACGTGGTGGGGAGGGGCTGGAGGGGCCCAGCTCTGGTTTTGCTTATAGGCAGTCCCTCAGGGGAGCCCCTCAATGCCCCAGGAAGCCAGGACGTTGGCCATATAACAGATGTGGAAGCTGAGGCTCAGAACGGGCTCACACCGCTGTGATATCAAAGTCGGGCCTTTGTCCCTCAGTCCTGCTACCCCAGAGTGTCTGGAGATCCCCTCTGGCTGTTCATCCCCCCATTGCTACTTGTGGATTAAATGTATCCTGTCCCATCCACTAAGCCTGATGCCTACTTACAAAGCTGGAGGGAGGGGGAGAGCCTGGGCCAGTCTAGACATAGAAGGACACAGAGACAGGTGGGTGTGGAGCAGGGACTGGACTCTGGGTTCAGGCTGGGATGTCATGTCGAGCCCTGTCCGCCCTCAGTCACAGATCCTTTCAATGGCCTGGGGCAGCGTGAGTTGCTGTTAAGGATCTGAGCCGTGGCCTCAGACAGCCTGGTGTGGACCCCAGCTCCAGTACTCACCCGCTGTGTGATCTGTGTCAACGTGATCCTTAAGCTCTCTATGCCTCAGTGTTCTCATCTGGAAAAGGAAGCATGATGGTAGAACCCACCTCCCAGGGTAGTTAGGAGGATTAGCTGGAGTGCTCACATCCTGCATTAGCAGTGAAGCCTTCTAGGTCATATGCTCTCAACAAATTCCAGTCATAGTTGTCAGTATTGTTATTAGCAGGGCCGTAGAATGTTCTAGAATGAGAGCAGGGCCCTCCCAGTTCCTTTGTGGCACTAGAGGCCAGAGCCAAAAGGGACAAGGCTGAAGTCTGCCTCTTCCTCCCCTTGTCCCATTTCCCCGCTCTGGGCCTCTAGCACCAAATTCTCCAAGTAATAGAGGAGCAGCTCTGTGAGAGGTAGGGAGGGGGGCCATCTTACATATTAACGATGTACGTATTTATACCCACCGTATTCCATGAAGTATTTGTGAGGGCTTTCAAACATACACGGGATACTAATCAGACAGACGTAATCCAGGGCAGGGAATATAGGATGTAATAGGAAGAAAAGGCTTGGGGCACATTAGGACATGGACACATATGTCCAGACGCTAGGTTGCATATTTAACCCTGTGCTTCCTGGTGGTCAGAGTGAAAAGGGAAATGTTAGCTATAAGATTCCCGCCTTCCTAGGGAGTTAAGCTGCATAGGTCCCCAGAGGCAGTGGGTTTCCAGGAGGTGTCTCGGGGAATGGGACCTGACAGGCTTCCCTACACTTGTCAGGTTGGATCAAAGCAGCCACAACCCCCTCCTCAGCACAGGAGTCCTGAGATTAGAAGTTCACATGGAAGCTTGGGGGGCTGGGTGGGGAGGTTGAGGACAGAGTACCTGGGAGTACTTGGTTGGGGTCTGAGGGGAGCCTTCCATTGTGTCATTTGCACTTGGTACCTGGGCCGAGGGAGGCTGAATTCCGTGAGCAGCGAAGGGGGCCTGATCCTGTTGGGATCCCCATCCCCCTTTTCCAGGGCAGTCCTGGGCTCCGCTCAGAGATCTCGTCTGGTGCCAAAGGGCTCTCATAGGCCATCTCTTTTAACGTTCATTTTATAGATGTGGAAACTGAGGCCCAGAGGGGAGTTTTGAATACTTCGTATGTGCCATGTGTTCTAAAGCCACTACCCACTTCCTCCTTAACTATGCCTTGTGGGTGGGCATGAGGAAGCCAGGGCTCAGCGAGACTGAACAACTTAACCAGGGCCACACAGCTGGGAGGAGCTGGCCTGTCTGGCCTCGAGAGATAGGAGGAGATGAAGGGTGCTCTTTCTTCTCAAAATCTTGGCCAGCCATGGTGGGACCGCATTTGTGCCCCACAGAAGCTCAGGATTTAGGGAGTGGGGTCAGATGCTTAATCTGCGCCAGGAGGCTGGCCAGCTCCAGGCAGGAAGTCCCCATCTCTGCACAAGGGTGATGCTGGGGCACAGGGCAAGGATGGTGTGGGGTCGGCACTGGGCCATAGCTCCTGCTGCTGGTGCCCCTCAGTCTCTCCGAGCCCGGGGGTCTGCTGTTCGGCTGTGGCTGTACATGTGCAGGGCAGGTCCTGAAGCCCACTCTGCTGTTCCACTTCTCACGTCGAGAACTGTCAGCGTCTCCCCATTGCCTGGGCTGCAGCTCCCTGTGCCTGGCCTCCCCGACTCTCAGCCCTGAGCCTAGCTCAGCCCTTGGGGCTTTTCTGCACATTCTCCTGTGGTCCAGTTCTTCAGGTGCTCACAGGTCTGGGTGGTTGCTGGAGGTGCCAACCTCCTCTCTCCTCCCCACTACACCCCCCCCAACACCCCAAAGACAGGGGGCAGTCTTGCCTGCTCCCTCCCAGTGCTGCCTGGATTCCCAGAGGAGTGGGGGCTCCATAAAGCCTTGCAGGGAAGGAGGGTTAGAAAGATGGTACTTTAAAAAAAAAAAGAAAAGAAAGATGGTACTTTTAGGAACGGCACTGGATGGGTTCTTCAGTGCGCGGAGTCTGGGCATATATTCAGCCAAGTCCAGACCTCGGAAGAGCCCATGAAATAGGACACCAACAACATACCAGCAGCAAACCCAGCTGATGCTTCCAGAGTGCCTCCCAGATGCCAGAAACTGTTCCAGGCATTTTACAAATCTTTATTTATTTAATCCTGACCACAATCCCTGAGGCTCTTTCTACAGAAGAAACTGAAACAGAGTGGCTAAGTGACTTGTCCAGAGCAACACAGTGCTCGAGTGGCCAAGTGGAGATTTGAACCCAGAGAGCGGGATTCCACAGAAAGGGAAGGGGCCCACCTTTTATTATGCGTCCATGCTATTCCAAGCATTTGGTGCGCACTAACTCCTTGGCCCCTCCTGAGGACTGGGGAGGGAGTAATGGGACCCCCACATTACAACGGAGGAGGAGGGGCTCAGAAAGGTTGAGGCCTGCCTGAGTATGCACGGCTGGGAGGGAGAAGAGGAAGTGGGAGGCTTTCCACCTGAACTCAAAGCTGGAGCTTGAGCCACCCCTCGAGTTCTCTCCCTGGAGGCTGAAGGAGAGGACAGGAGTGAGGCAAGAAGTCTTCTTCCACGTGGGGCCATCACTTGGGCCCCAGTTCTCAGCGAGGCTCTGGTCTGCAGTCTGTCTGGGAACTGGGCAGGCTCTGAGGGCTGAGACTCAGAGACAGGCCCTGGTCCTGCCCCCCTGCCCTGGGCCGGTGGGCACATGGTGTGGCCGTGATGACTGGGGTCCTGGCAGGCTGAGTGCTCATCTCATTGCTGGACGGCCGGAGAGGAACTATCCCAAGTATCTGCCCCGGGCGGAATCTACCACCAGCAGGCTTGGCTGGGTGGGCAGGGGGAAGAGGCAGCCAGAGGCCCTCTCTGCTGGCAGCTAGTCAGGGAGGGGGCCTGGTCTGAGGGAGGAGACACAGCCCTGGCCTGGGGGTCCCTCTCAGAAGAGGCTCAGTTTAAGGGCACTCCTTCCCCTCTGCCTCATTTGTAGGTCTTTTTTTGAGAAACATGGATTCAAGGCCTTCGCCCATTTTTGATCAGATTACTTGATATTTGGTGTTGAGTTGTAGAATTCTTTGTATATTCTGGATATCAGCCCTTTTCAATAGGTGGTTGGCAGACATTCTCTCCCCTTCCACAGGTTGTCTTTTCACTCTGTTGATGATTTACTTTGATGTGCAGAAACGTTTAAGTGGGATACTGTTCCATTTGTCTAATTTCAATTTTGTTGCATGTGTTTTGGTGTTATATCCAAGAAATCATTGCCAAATCCAACATCATGAAGATTTCCCCCTGTGTTTCTTCTAGGAGTTTTATAGTTTCGGATCTTTACATTTAGGTCTTCAATCCATTTTGAGTTAATGTTTGTATATGGTGTAAGATCAGGGTCACAGCAACTTCAAGTTCAGCTCTTTTGTGCAGTGCTGGTGTATGAGTCCACTGAGAACAGGGCTCACATATTTTCCTCCTGGGGGCTGGCAGTTGCCCTGGACCCGAGTTCCTCATCCTGCCTTCTTTGGGCACTGCTGCACCCAGGCCAGTTAGGACAAGCCTGGCTGCCCCAGAGCAGGGGCTGGCAGCCCCGTGGGAGTGATGTGAACCACCCCAGAGATGCCAGCCTTGGCCCCATCCATCCATCTTCAGGGCTGCTGGGGCCTCTGTGTGGGCTTGGGAGTCCTGCAGTGGGGTGGGCATGGATACCCAGCGGCGGTCTGCTCTGGAGGACTTAGGCAGGACCCGGGGCCCAAGGAGTCAACACCAGACGCCTGTCTGTGGGAGGAAGGTCACCTGCAGGGCACCTCAGGGCCCTGGCCCATCAGGTCCTCGGCTTCTCATGGCTTGGATGAAGGCACAGAGGCCTACATGTGCCAGCAAGAGGCAGTTCTTGCCTTGGGCGCTCAGCTGATGGAAGCTCTGGGCTAAAACCCAGTGGCCAAGTGGAGATTTGAACGTAGAGAGCCAAATGGGATTCTAGAGCCAGAGAAAGGAAATTC
The DNA here is from genome assembly GCA_003697995.1 of Taxidea taxus jeffersonii. NCBI lineage: Eukaryota > Metazoa > Chordata > Mammalia > Carnivora > Mustelidae > Taxidea > Taxidea taxus. The sequence continues at coordinate 11,626 of RCUC01087659.1, read as the reverse complement.
CACACTTGGGCACAGACACTCAATGGCCAGGGAATGGGCACAGGAGTGGGGATGGGGTGTCTGCTCCCACACACCCCCACCAACACAGCTGTGTACAGCCGGCTTGCACACCTCTCTCGTGAGCCCTCTGGACTCTTCAGGAAGGTTAGGAACCACTTGTTCGACTCCAGTGTCCCAGATGTTCTGGCTTTCCCAGGCCTGGCGGATGCAGGTCCTGCCTCTGATGGGGGCTGCCTGGGGAGCAAGGGGGCTAACAGGCTCTGCCACTCGCTCTCTGTGCAACCCAGACAGGCCTTTTCCTCTCCCTGGGCCTCAGTTTCTCCATCTGTAACACGACCCTGGTTTCCTTCTAGTAGGGGAATTTTGAGAGTTAAACAAGATATGGATGGAAGTTCTTTTTTCTGTGGGGAGTTAGCCACACTCAGAGTCCTGGATTGGGCACCTGGAAGGCCCCCCTCCGAGAACACTGCTCTGTGTAGATGGTGAAACCCATAGCTCGAGGCTCACAGGGCTGAGCTGGAACTCAGACTCCAGTCCCTGAGACTTCCCAGCCAGCGCTCTTTGTCCCCCTCAGGTCCTGGGATAGAAAGGCAGCAAAGCTCGTTTATAAATACCTGCTTCCAGACTGGGACATCCAGACCAGCTTCAGACACCCAGGAGGAAGCCCCGCTGAGTGGAGAGGATGAAGTATGGGGTCGAATGCTCCTGCTACAGCCTGTGCGACCAGTAGAGGGGGGCAGGAGGCCAGGCCTTAGTCTCAGTCACACACTGCCCCCCCACCCCCCCACCTACCCCAGGTGGGTGGCCACAGGGTAGGTGTTTCACTTGCCGTGAGCCAGGCATGGGCTTTGTGGAGACAAGCCAGGGTGGGGTGTTGAGCAGGGCAGGCAGGGGATGGATGAGCCCCTGACCTTGAGGCTGGAGCTGTGGCCCTGTCAAGGCTCTGGCCAAGAGAGGCGGTAGGAGACTCTGGGGAACTTCCAGTCCCAGGAACTTGTGGATCTCTTCCTCGTTATGGAATGGGGGGCTTCACATGCCTCATCTTCTCAGGTTTTCATACTTGCCCACGAAGCGGGTGCAGACCTTCTCCCCATCGTGCTGACGTGGAAACTGAGCTCAGAGAGGTAGGAATTTGTCTGGGCTGGGCTTGCTGGCAGCTCTGGGCCCTCCCCAGCCGTGGGGCTTGGGTCAGTGCAGGACATCGTGAGGGCCATTCATGTGTGCACACAGGTGGGTGCAGGGACGGGGTGCCTGGAAGAAGCCGGTGCTGCCGCCGAGCAGGCCCTGTGGCCGTTGGGGCAAGAGGATGGTCCCCCTCCCACCGCCGCCCTCCCCTCCTGCTGCCCTTCCCTCCCGGCTCTGGCTCCAGGGGGCAGGGGGTGGGAGAAGCCCTGGGTAGCAGGGTTTGTGCCCCTATATATAGCTGCTCAGACACGCACACCCATCTATTTCTGTGTTCTTCCTCCTACTGAGGCAGGGGGAGGGGAGAGAAAGTAGTCCATCTAAAAATACAACCCGGGGAAAATATCACAGCGCCTGAGCCCCAGCCTGAGAGATCTGTCTCGTTCTCTCGCCTTACACCCCCGCGCCCCAACTTTACCTCACAGCCGCCTCGGCTCCGTTTGGAACCTTCGGGATGTTTCCTCCTCCGCTGCCCGTGCCACCTTCCTCTGGTGCTCACCGGCTAGGGCTGGGGTCTTGCTGCCCCCATTTCACAGGGAAAGGGGCCTTGCTTCAGGGGGTCTTGGCCAGCATCCTGGTGCCCTGCTGGGCCTGGGGGTGGGGGCAGGGGCTGAGGGCAGGACTTGGCTCTGCACTCACCGGTTCCCTCCTTGGCCCTGTGAGCCTCAGTTTCCCCAGCCACTCGGGGGATAGCCGTGCCACTCACCTGGCCAGCGCTGGTGAAGGAGAGGGGCAGGGAAGGGCTGGGACATGGTTCCAGGGTGGCAGAAGCACTCCATTGGCCTGCCCTGGTTGCCTGGTCGTTGTCATTATTACTAGCCTCCTTTTCATCCAGGCCAGGAATCCCTCTTTTCCCAAGGCCCCAAGTCTTCTCAGCCCTGTTTCCTGTGGTATTGCTGGGTGCAGTGAAGTTTGAAGTAGGACTTCTCCCTGTCACTTCTGCCCTCCGGAGGGCAGGGCTGGGTATTAGTGGGTCTGCAGCCCTGGGCCCAGTGCAGAGGTCTGCCTGCCCACTACAGCGGTTGTGGATGATGGAGGTTGTCTTTAAAGTGGCCGAAGAAGGGGCGCCTGGGTGGCTCAGTGGGTTAAAGCCTCTGCCTTCGGCTCGGGTCATGATCTCAGGGTCCTGGGATTGAGCCCCGCATCCGGGCTCTCTGCTCAGTGGGGAGCCTGCTTCTCCCTCTCTCTCTGCCTGCCTCTCTGCCTACTTATAATCTCTCTCTCTGTGTCAAATAAATAAACAAAATCTTAAAAAAAAAAAAAAAGTGGCCGAAGAAGAAGGTGAGGCAACTCTGAGGCAATGAAGCCTCTGCCTCAGGCCAGGCTCCCATTCTGGCGGCCGTGCAGTGTGGAGTGGGGTGGGGCGTTACCATTCCCATTTTGACAAGAACCTGCAGCTCAGAGAGGGAAAGCGTTAGTCCAGGGGTCACACAGCTGGGACCATGGTTCTGAAACAGAGGCTGCCTGACTCCTCTGGGCTCCCACGTGTCCATGTTATTAGAGGCTCCCACTTGCCTGGCCCCCCTTCTGGGGTCTGTTGGAGCCTCCAGCGGGCTTCTGTGAGGGCTCAGCCCCCCTAATGTTCCTTATTGATGTCTTTCATTGTCTTGCGGAGGCCTGTCTCTGATTCTTACCATCAGAGGCTTCTGTGGCTAGGAGAGAGTGCGCCCTGGGTTTAATGAATACCACTAGGTTTGTGTTGGGGTTCAGTATAAAGATGTCAACACTTACCAAAGTGAAGTCTGTTGAGCCCCATGCTTCTATCACTAAGCATTAACTTGTGACCAGACTTGTTTCCTGTATGCTCACCCACTCCCTACTACCACTGGGTTATTTTGACATCGTAAAATTTTATCCATGAATGTTTCAGTGTCTATAGCTCTAAAGGGAAAGGATCCTTTCAAACACATAACTGTCATGCCATTACCAGACCTTAAGAATCAAATGTTACCTGGTACTTGGTATTTGTTACCTGGTTCACTCGTCAGAATCACCCTGAGGTAGGCAGCATTGCCATTTTATGGATGAGGAAAGATGAGGCACAGAGAGGTTTGGTCACTTGCCTGGGGTCACACAGCTGATAAATGGCTAAGAAGGGATTTGAACTCAGAACACTTGACTACAAAGCCAGTGCTCATGCCTCTTTCCCTTGCCATTCCCAAAGTGTTGCTGAGGCTTGTGGCTCCATAGGGGCTCTGGGCATATTTTTGGGGGAACGTCTAGTTCCTGGACCTCCTGGAAGAGAGTCCGAAGCTCAGGCCAAGTCTGTGCTCAGAGTGCAGGCTGCGAGGGTGTCTGGGCTGCACAGGGGCCAGGAGTGAGCTGTCTCCTCTGGCCAGCACTGAGCTTTACGGGGACATTAACAAGCCATTTAAAAAGCGCTGACAACACACTTTGTGGCTCCTATTTAAGATGTACTAAAAAATAAGCACCTTTTCAGGGAGGAAACCGCAGGATGTCGGGTTAAAATATGTCCATGGTGTCACCTACGCACATGTCACCCTGCAGGTGCTGGTTGAGGGGAGCAGCCGGCACCCAGCCTCACCTCCCTGGGTGGGCTGGGAGGTGGCAGTGCCTTGAGGAGCGGGTTCATGTGTAAGCAGTTCCAGCTCTGCAGGGGGAGGAGGAGGGAGGTCTGAAGCTTAGGGGGTGTTGGATGTCAGGGAGGAGTGGAATGGGGGGGGACCTGGGGGGAGGGCAGAGGAAATTACGTGCTCCAGGCAGCCCACTTTGCAGATGGAAAAGCTGAGGCCCAGAGCAAGGGATGAAAAGGTCCAAGTTCACGTATATTGAGAGCTGCCCCCAGCAGCTCTCGGTGCCCCCCCAAGCCCTAGGGGGACACTGTACCCACAAAGGATCCTCCTGTATTTTTCTCCTCCCTCCTCATCCCACCTCAGTCAGACAGTCTCAGGACCTGGGGGTAGCCCTAGACTCCACATAGGTGCCCTGTAATCTTAGGTACATCTTGCCTGTCTCAGGGGCCATATCTATAAGATGGATAGTATAATGATGTCCAGATGGGATGAGGGGAGTGGACAGTTTCCAGTTTGGTGGGGCATCCTCACTTCCTCCAGCCTTTAGCGGACACGGGGCAAGGGCCATCTCCTGGAGAATGCCCTGGGTGGGGGCTCCCTCCTCCTCCCTCCCTCTTCCTTCTTTCCTTCCATGAATATTTCTTTTTTTTTTTTTTAAATTTTTTTTTTTTAAGATTTTATTTATTTATTAGTTAGTTAGAGAGAGAGAGAGAGAGCACAGGCAGACAGAGAGGCAGGCAGAGGCAGAGGGAGGAGCAGGCTCCCTGCCGAGCAAGGAGCCCGATGTGGGACTCGATCCCAGGACGCTGAGATCATGACCTGAGCCGAAGGCAGCCACTTAACCAACTGAGCCACCCAGGCGTCCCTTCCATGAATATTTCTTAAGTGCTTACCATGAGCCAGGCACTGTGATGGGCACTGTGGATACAGCAGTGAACAAACGAAAAGTGTAATCAAAACATCAAATACACAAACAGAAATAAGATCTCTGGCTGCTTCATGGAGCTAATAGTTGAGCGGAGGAGGCTAAGGCTGAAGATAGAACCAACAGCAAGGTCGCAAGGCTACTGTGTACCTATGACCTCAGTTAGGGTATGTGGTCCCATGAGGGGATTTAAGAGGGGCGGTTGAGGAGGGCTGCCCTGAGGAGGTAACACCTGAGCTGAGTGAACGGATGAGCCAGGAGTGTGGAGGCAATACGCAGAGGGACTAGCATGTACAAAGGCCCTGTGGTGGAAGCTCAAGGGGATGAGGAAAGGCTGGTGTGGCTGGTGTGGAGCAAGCTCTGGGTGGTGTGGCTGGAGGGGCCTGGGCCAGGCCTCCCTGTGGACTGGAATGGGGATGGGGATACCTGAGATTTGTGGTGTAGACAGATTTCTGGCTATTATGTGGGGAAATGGCTTGAAGGTGAGTCAAGAGCAGACTGGGAGGTGGATGGGGGTGAATGTATGCATCCAGGCAGGAGGGATTGATGGTTTGGACCAGGGTGGTGATCCAGGGTTCCTTCTGGATGTCTGCTCTTGCCCTTCATTTCCCCTAGGCGTGCGGACCCAGGAAGGTCCCTGCAGGTGTTCTCCAGGGAGGGCTGGTGCTATAGGACTGATCACTCAGCAGTGGGGCGGAGGGTGAGGTGGGTGCTGGTCTGAGATGGGGTCCCTTCCTTCTCTAGGAGGCGGGGAGGCCATGCTGAGGCCATGCATGGGAAGGGGTCGTGGCAGGGGACCCTCTGGCCTGGGCGGAGCTCCCTCTCAGAAATGCAGCTCCGAAGGCAGCTGGGGGGCAAGAGTCTGAGCTGGTTGAGGGTCTGACATCTGCCTTGCTTCCGTTCTGAGACCTAACCCGGGGAGGAGTCGGTGCCCGAGAGGGGAAGGGAGCGAGAGAAGAAAAAAATGGCTTGCTTTACTTAATTATGACTGATTGTGACAGCTTGCATCTTTAGTCTGAAAAGTATCTATGGGGTAAGGACTGGTTTTCTCAATCGGGATAATTATGTTAATTAAAATGCTTTCTTTATAGCAGTTCTGATTAATAAAAACAGTTCTACTGCTCTCTTTAAACACTCTAACCTTCTGTGCACAGGGAAGGAGGTCCTTTCTCAACAATTTATGGCTCTTCACACAGATTCTAAGAGGTGACCGGCTGCTGGGGGGTGGCCTGGTGGTGGGCACTGTGCTCACACACATGTGGGGATGGATGTGGGGAGAGAGGGCAGGTGGCCAGACGGGTCATTGCAGGTGGGGTGGGATGGGGCACTGTGCTGCTGAGTCTGCTGGAGAATAGAAATACCACTTATTTCTCTAATTGCTGTATATTTGCTTTGGAAAGCATGGGGATAACTAACAAGCTCCGAATTAAGAAAAATTACATCTGGGGTAAAGGGGGTGCCTGGGCCAGAAGTGGTTCTAGGGTTGAAGGGTGAGCTGGGGGTCGCCCCCACCCTGGCTCTGATGGGTGAAGGATTGGGACAGTGCAGGGGCGGGGTGGGGTGGGGAGGAAGGGCCCCTGGTGGGGGGGAGAAGGGGGGAGTCCCTGGTAAAGTCGAGGTGGTTGTTATTGTGTAGGGCTGGGAGGTACAGCAAAAGGGGGACCAAGGGAGGGAAGGCAGGTAGGAAGTGGGGAGGATGTGGTGACACTGGTCTCCTACTCCCAGGGAAGTGGAACTAGGGGATGAGAGCTGGGGCCTTGATGGCAGAAACTGGGAGTTCTGGGACGGGCTCCTCTACTGACTCTGAGTCTCCCTTCTCTCAGCCTTGACTCCTCATCTCTGGCTAGGTCCAAGGTCCTGAATGGGGGCTAGAGGCAGAATCCACGCCTAGATGTGGGTACACGAGAGTGTGTGTGAGAGTGTGAGTGTGGGTATGAGTACATCGCTGTGTGTAAGTACATGTGCACGAGTGTGTTCCTATGGGTGTGTGTTTATGTGTGTATGTGTGTGTGAGAATATGAGAGCTATTTGTGTGTTTACGTGTCTAAGTGTGTATGTATTGGTGGGACTATAGGTGTGGATATGTGCAAGTGTGAGTGTCTGGAAACATGTCTGTATGTGAGAGAGTGTGTATTTTCCAGCTCTAATGTGTGTTTTCACAGTCCCTAGATTTTGGAGCGATTGGGAGGTTTGCCATGAAAACCAGGCTTTGGGTGTCTCTGGAAAAGTCAGAAGCCAGACTCTGTGCCCCACCAGCAGCACCGGGTGGAGAGGAGCAGCGGCTGCCCCCCCCATCTTGCCTTCCCGCCCCCTCCCCTTTTATATTCCAGCCAGACTTAGGGGTGTTTGAGTTTTCAACCCTGGTCTCAGAGAGGTGCCCCATGACTCTGTGGTCTGCCAGGGCCCATGAAGGTTGGTGGGATGGTCTTGTATTGAGAAGGGTGTTTAGGCCCCACAGAAAGTGGGGGACATCTCAGCTTCTCTCCTCCACCCCCAGCTTAGTCCTGGCCCCTCTTGCTGCCAAAAATGAGGAAAGAAGCTATGGGGCTTCTTCTCAATTGTGTGGCCTGGTTGAGGAAGACGTGTTTGCAGTCAGGGAGGCCTGTGTAGTCCACAGAGTATGTGGGGCTGGGGGGTGGGGGCTACAGTCACATGGCCCGGGGCCAGGGTCGGGGAAGGCACAGAACCCAGGCCCCCTCCCCGCCGAGGGTTATGAGGGTGGTCCAGGCTGCGGGGCTGAGGCAGAGGGGTCCCTGCTTACAGAGGAAGTGCCTCTAGTGACTCCCTAGGCCCCTGGCCCTTTCTCATGAGAACCGTGCATACTGGCTCCTGGCTTCCACCTTTGAGGCCTGCTCTCAGGGCCCAGAAGCTTACTTGTGTACGTGGGTGTGGGTGCTCACACATGTACATGTACACACGTATATGTCCATGCAAGTGTTGACAGCTGCCGTGCACACCCATGGGCACGTGTGGGTGTGTGCTCACACATGTACACATGTGTGCGTGAAGAGCGCCTGGGTACACATGTCCATGCCCATGAGCATGTGTACGTGTGTGCCTGGGGCACAGCCCCGCCCCTCTGTCTTCACACTTGTGTGTCTTCCCATGTAGGTCTGTGCGTGCGGTTGACGGATGTGGTGAGGCCCTTCCCTAGGCCCTGGAAGAGAGTGGCTTTCTGGGCAGGTGGTGACAAGTTGGAAGCACGAGCTCTGGTCCCTTCTAGGAGCTGGCTTCCTTGGGGGAGATGGTACCCTTTCTCCAGGGGTGGGGGTGGGGGAGGCCCTGGATCCCACTCCCAGTTTACCAGCCCCAAACCCAAACCCTTGTAGGGTGAGAACGTGGGCTACCCATTGTGTTCTATGACTCTGCTGCCCAGACGTGCTGAGGACTGGAGCAGACACGGTGTCCTCCCCTCTGGGCTGGGTATGGGCCCTTCCGCATGCTGCAGAAGCAAGCCTAAGGGTGCAGTGGGGACTGGGCAGGGTTGAGGAGGATCTGGGGCCCCCTTCCCCATAGAGCAGCCTGGGCCTGGGCACTGAAGGAGCTGCCCCCACCCCAGGCTCCAGGGCTGCCCCTTCCTCTTGTCACCAACACGATGGCTAAGGAAGAAGCCCCCAAGCTCTCTGGCTCATCTGCCTCCCTTCCCCACCCCTCTACCCCCGTTATCCGACAGGCCCAGGGGCCATGCTTATGGCTCTTTATCAGGAGGGAAGGGTTTGCAAAGCCAGAGCAGTTGGGAACCCTAAGGCACGTTGCGCTAATGGTGGGGTTTCAGGCCCCTGCGTGATGCTGGGGGGCCACTTCTGGGCGGGAACACGCCCTGGCCTCACGAGACCCAGCTGACTCTCACGTGTCAGCAGAGGCCCCATGGGCTGCCTGGGACCTGGGCCTGACACTCCCACCCCAGCCTGCCTAGGGGGCTGCCCCTCCCACCTCACCTCCACTGTATTTACGTGTCTGTTTTATGATTTCAATTTTTAATGCCTCTGCTCTTTGAAGACGCTTAATGCTTTCGAGTGGAACATTTCCTTCCAGGACCTGAGCGCAGATTGAGGACAGAGCAATAAATCAACTAATAACTGGAACCTCATTTTCTGCTCCATGGCAGAGTTAACCCCCGCCTCGCTGCGCTTCTCTCCAGGCAGCTTTGGTGGCCGCACAGGGGAGCCGGCGTGTGGGAAGCCGGGATGTTGAGGGAGGCCATCACCCCACTTCCCTGGCTGCTGCCCTCTCTATCACTTCTTCTGGCTCTCTTTCCTCCTTGCTTTCTTTCCCCTCTTTCTCTTCCTCTTTGCTTATTTCCGTCCTGCTCAAAGCAAGTTGGAATAGAGGAAATGACTGGAATTGGGGATTATGGAGTGGGGGGGCCTGGGGATGGTGTGAGAAGGCATTTGTTGGGCACGGCCTGGGCCTGGATGTGGGCCTGGTTTTGCCCAGACCAGCTATGTGATCTGGGGGGTGTCCAGCCCGCCCCCCCCCCAGCCACCAGGTTACCCCCTATGCAAAGGGAGCTGACCACAGGGACAGACCAGCAGTGGTGGGCAGCACTTCACATGCTTTCCACTCCCCTGCCCATGGTGGCTTGGGGAGAGGAGACTATATAGACCCTCGGGCAGCGGGACCGGGAGAGGGGCCTCTTAGCTTCTTTTGTGTGCATGAATCCTTGTGTGTCCGCTAATGCCTGCCTGGGCCTCTGTGTGTGTGTGTGCGTGTGTGAGCATCTCTTCTTGCATTTTGGCATCCAGGATCATGAAGCCCCATTACCATACCCCTAGGGTGACTCCTGACCATCTGTAGGACATGTGAAAGGGCCCACAGTGGAAAACCATGTCTGAATTGACAAGCTGAGTGGTACAGGTCCAGATTAGGAGCACTGACTCTGGGACCACATCACCTGGGTGCCAATCTGGCTTTGCCATTTATTGCCATGTGTCCTTGGATGAGTCACTTAACCCTATCTAAGCCTCAGTTTCCCCGACTGTAAAACAGAGATAAGAAGAGAGCCTCCCTGGGGCCCCTGGACGGTGTAGTTGGTTAAGCATCCAACTCTTGGTTTTGACTCAGGTCGTGATCTCAGGGTTGTGAGATCGAGCCCCGTGTCCACCTCTGCACTCACCATGGCGTCTGCTTTAGATTCTCTCTTCCTCTCCCTCTGCCCCCGCCTGAAATAAATAAATAAATAAAGCTTAAAAAAAATCAGAATAGTGCCTCTCTCATTACTTTTTTGTACAGATTAAATGAGTTAGTTGCCTATAAGGTGCTTGGTACATAGTAAGTGCAATGTAAGTGTTTGTTGTCATTACTGTGAGACACCTACACTCCCACACAGCATGCTCCCCTCCCCAAACCTACTGACCATGAGAAATCAGAGGGGCAGTAGTCACATGTGCCCAAACCCACCAGGCTCCAGCCCCAGGTGTGCACTACAGCCTACAAGTGAGAAGGAGGCCAGTGTTTATCAGAGCAGCCAGGGGTGGCTTCCTGGAGAAGGTGGCACCAGCATGAGGCCTCAGATGACAAGGAAGGTAGACCTGGGCACCTGTTGGGTAAGGGCAGGAAAGATGTTTGGAGAGCGCCAAGGTCCAGATGGAGGTGTTTACATTGATTTAGAGGGAAGCAGGGAAGGGACAGACTAATGTTCAGTAGGCACCTACTGTATGCATTTTGTATATGTTAGCTCTGTGAAGGTGAAGACACTGTATCTGAGCACTAATGTGTGACTTGCCCAGGGTCACCCAAGCTGCCAGCAGCAGAGATTGGAATGTGTGTCTCTTTGACCCCAAAGCTGTATTCTGCCCGTCGCCCGAGTCCCAGCCCTGAAAGCCTGGAGAAGGGCAGCCAGTCCAAAACCCCTTACAATGTCCCATTCTCCTGGGCTCCTGGTGACAGGAGCTTACTACATTTTGGGGTGGTTTGTGCCATTTTCTTATGATCCTACTCCTTCTGACAATGATATACACGTTCAGCCATAATCTCGTTGCCGAAACCCAGCCCTGTGATGCCCCTGCCCCCTCAGCCGTGCCCTGCCTGGTCCTGATGCTGCCCGGTGGGCCGACGCTGAGTAGGCCACACCGTTTCCTCCCAGTGCCCCCCAGATGTGTGGTGGGAATGGAAGGTGCTCCCACGTGTGAGCCACGGTCGTGTGCCGGCCTCGATGCGGGGCCCAGCCGCAACCCACAGGTGACACAGCCACCCTGTAGAGTAGGCTGGGCCAAGCTCCAATGCCCAGCCCCGGGAGTTCCACATCCCAGACAGCCAGGCCCTTGCGTGGCATCCGGGGTGATCCAGAAAAGCGCTCAGCCCCGAGTCTTCAGTTTCCAGAGTATTTAAGCAAATGACTCTGTTAGGTTATAATTTTAGCACATTACGGCTGATGTCTTCTCGGGTCCATAAAACAGCAAACTTTTATCACTGGAAGCAGCTCCCAGCAAGACGTGGGAAACTCTCATGGCGTCGAGTCATCTGGGTATCAGTTACTGTTTGGGGGAGAGTGGAGTGTGTAGGTATTTATAGACGCGTGCACGTCCCCCGTGCACAGGCGAGCCAGCCTCCGTGGGGAGTGGGGGGAGATGTTGCTGGGGAGGAGACCAGGGAGCTCTTGTTCCTTCATGCAACAAGCTTTATTGAGGACCTACTGTGTGCTGGGTGCTGACCGTGCAGGCTCCCTGAGGCTGGCGGGAAAGGCAGACATCGGTAAAATAAGGGTAAACAGGGAATTCGAAATTGCTAATGGTGCAGTGATGGGATGAATGGGGTCATCTGTGAGATGAGGCCCAGCCCTCTCTCAGGTGAGGGAGCACTTGAGGGAGGGTGCTGAATGAGGAAGAGGAGATTGTGTGGCAGGGGGAGGGACCCCAAATGAATGCATTTGCCTGGGACTCTGGGGCTGTGGGGAGGAGCGGAGATGTTTTCTAAGGGATGGTGACCCAGTACTGGTGGGTTAAGCAGGGTGTCAGCCAGGTTGACTGATCTGATTTCTGCTTTT
>RCUC01087658.1:0-34268 GCA_003697995.1 Taxidea taxus jeffersonii | reverse complement strand
TTTTTTTTATAGCAGTTTTAGAGTCACAGAAAAGTTGAGCAAAAAGTAGAGATTTTCCATCTACCTCCCCTACCATGTCTCTCTCTCTCACACACACACACACACACACACACACACACACACACACACACACACACAGAGTTTCTCCTACATCAGCATTTGGCAGTGTGGGAGGGTGGGGTGGGGGGGGGTGTTGTTACAACTGATGAATCTACACTGACACATAATAATCACCCAGAGCCCATAATTTATATTAGGATTCACCCTTGGTGTTGTACATTCTGTGGGTTTGGAAGAATGTGTGGTACAATCTGTCAGTATGGTATCATGCAGAGTATTTTCATTGCTGTAAAGATGCTCTGTGCTCCACCTAGTCAGCCCTCCCCCCACCTTCAACTTCTGGTGGCCACTACTCCTTTTACTGTCTTCACGGTTTTGCCTTTTCCAGAATGTCATATAGTTGAAAGCCTACAGTATGGGTCTTTACATACTGGCTTCTTTCACTTCATAATATGCATTTAAGTTTCCTCCCTGTCTCTTCATGGCTTGATAGCTCATTTCTTTTTAGTGCAGAATGATATTCCACTGTCTGGTGTACCACAGTTTATTTAACCATTCACCTACTGAGGGACACTTCTGTCACTTCCAAGCTTTGGCAATTAGGAATAAAGCTGTTAAAAAAAAAAAAAAAGGAAAAAAGCTGCTGTAAATATCCACGTACAGGTTTTTGTGTGGATGTAAATTTTTGAGTTCCTTGGGTAGATACTAAGAATCACTCTTCTATAAATTTTCAAGTCTTTGCATGGGACCCAAATTATCAGCTTGGATGCTTTCTACCTTTCATGTTTATTGCTTACACGTGATTTTCTGTAGGGATCATCTCAAACCATCAAAGAAGTTCTGACAGTGAATTTGATATAAGACCATCTGATTCTGTATTTTTCCCCCTCACAAGGTTCCTTGGCTCCTACATAAATTTATCTTCTTCTGTCTCAGTGCAAAGCTCTCAGCATGACCGTGATAGTGTAAGGGAAAGGAGCTGTGTGTCAGTCCACCAAGTATCCCCTAGCACCCTTTGCTCAGGGGTAGCTACTGTATTTACATAACTAATAGAGGCAACAAGGGTAATTTTGCTGAAAATCAATAAGAGCTGCTGTGGAGTCACTAGCTTTTTAACCCATATCCATAGAAATAGATAATTTTTAGAAATTTATATCAACAGACATCGTCTTATGAATAGCTTCTAGCACAAAGCTTGGTACATGATAAACCCTGTAGTAGTGGTAACTGCGATTGTTCTTGCAAATTATGATAACTGAGATGATATGATGATAACTGAGAAAGTTGATCATGAGGCTCCCAAAAAGTGAAGAGTCTTTGAATCTCAGTGATCAAAATGTACCAGGATATTATATTTTAAGTCAGGAAAAGACGTACATAATTTTCAACAACTGTTCTAATGAAGTATCTACTTGGTAGACAGCTAACCAGTTTAATTTCAGGTGACTTCTTACATCTCTGATCAGCTGAGGTGAGTTTTAAAATGTGTATAGAAATCTAAATATTTAGAAACAAAGTAGATGAGACAGGCCTATTTGAAGTTTAACAACATAATCATCTGTTAAAAATTGCTGTTTTTGATGGGCTTTATCTAGAGAACTAGCAAATTGCCATAATGGTTTCTGAAATTTACCACCATTAGAATATTCATTTATTTCTACATCAGTATCTCCCTGGGTAGCCGATGATAGAGACTCCCTTCCTGGGTAGCTATGCGGGATAGTGATTCCAAAGCAGCAATAACTCCTTTCCTTTCCTTTGCATAAAAGAACTCATGGGTCTTTTTTTTTTTTTTTTAATTTTTGGATTGTCTGAAATAGCAATCAAAAACATTGCTTTCCCGTGGATTGAAATGACACCTACATACTTTGAAACCCCTAAAATCTGGATTATTTATATATTATATATTTATAAACAGAGATGGCCTTTGAAAATATAGTCTTGAATATTCTGAGCATTTATCTCTAACTTGTCATAATTATCATTATTATTTTTCACCTTTGAGCAGCATTTAATTGTCTCTCCACAAATTTGTAAACTTTACTCAAGAAATCTTCATTCTAAGTATAACTAATTTGTTGATTTTTCTGATTCCTAATGCAATATAGTTATTCCTTGCTTATTAAAGTTGGTGTAACATTTTATTTTATTTGTGTGCTTTCTCAAGGTTTATTTTTTTAAAATAAAAAATTTTAAAATTTTTAAAGATTTATTTATTTTAGAGAGGGGACGGGGAGAAGCACAGGGAGAGAGAATCTCTAGCAGGCTCCCTGATGAGCACTGAGCCTGATGGCAGGGCTCAGTCCCACAACCCTGAGATCATGACCTGAGCCAAATCAAGAGTCAGATGCTTAAATGACTGAGCCACCCAAGTGCCCTAAAGTTGATGCAACATTTTAAAAAAGTATCATGCAATGGGGGTGGGAGTTAAGGTGGTAGGAAAAGAAAAAATGAAACAAGATGGGATCGGGAGGGAGACAAACCAAAAGAGACTCTTAATGTCATAAAACAAACTGAGGGGGGTGGGGGGGGAGGGGGGTTGGGAGAGGGTGGTGGGGTTACATTATATGTTTAAATAAAAAAGCTTAAAATAAAAAAAATGTATAAAAAAATAAATAAATAAAACCTTTAAAAAAAAAGTATCATACGTTCTCATTGATTTTTGGTCTCATTTTCAAGTTACTCTGCCGGCAATAGCAGGAAACCTGATAGAAAGCAAGAATATTTTTGAAATCAGATATTTTACAGAAACTTAATTATAATACTTACAATATTTATAAGTATTTAAAAATATATTTATAATATTACAGCCCACCTCACCTTTCTCCCTGCGTAGGTAAAGCATTTTCAAAATTGAAAATGATTTATCATTAGGGTAAAATTCCCTTGCAGTTTTGAATTTTATAATCTGAACAAGTGATTTACTGCAAGGGAACATCTGTGCAAATTAATACTATATCCTTGGATATAAATAACCTATGACCAAGGATTCCAACGCAATAATCATCTATAGGAGCAAACCTCATTTTGTGTTGGATATATAATAACACTGAATGTCCACTCAAATTATGCCTTTTGGGTTTATCTTTTTTCCAGAATCATAGCAATTAGTGGTTATTGTCAATAGTTGCAGAATATTAGATTTGGAGTGAAAATCCTTGGATTTCAATCCATCTGTACAGTTTCCCAACTCTCTGACCTTGGTTAGGTCAGTAACTTCCTTGAGCTTTCCTTTCTTCATCTGTAAAGTGGCTATAATAATAACACTTTCTTCATTGGGCTATTGTGAAAGTTGGATCTATATAAAGCATTTAGTACAGGGTCTGTTACATAGGTACTTATTAAACATTAGCTATAATTCAACACTATTATTATAACTTCCCAGTCCTGCCTTTTCTCTTCCTCTTTTCTTATGGCTTTGTGGAAATTAACTGTTTCTTACATATTGACCTGAAAAGTGGGTCAAATTATTCTTCCCTGCACAAATTATACAATGCTTCAGGAAATATTAAGCTTTACAAACTTGCTGGTGAATGTTATATTAAATATAATAATCTGGATTTTTCAAATATTGATTTATTTTGGAAGTAGCTACTTACCATGTTTTTTTTTTTAAGATTTTATTTATTTATTTGATAGACAGATCACAAGTAGGCAGAGAGGCAGAGAGAGGAGGAAGCAGGCTGTCCGCAGAGCGGACAGCCCGATGCGGGGCTCGATCCCACGACCCTGGGATCATGACCTGAGCTGAAGGCAGCGGCTTTAACCCACTGAGCCACCCAGGCGCCCCTGCTACTTACCATGTTTTAATGTAAAATAATCTGTAGGAATAATTAATTCTTCCAGATGATGTCATAGCAGCAGAGAAATAACATGAATAACAGAATAAATTAGGTAGAACTTAGCAATTCTATAACCAAAATGGCTATTAATACTTTTTCTTTGAAAAAATACTTGGTAAAAATTTAATTTCTTGAATTGATAATTCTGCCTTATCAGTTTCCAGTATGAAGAGCACAACTCAGTGTTTTTTTGTTGGTGGTGGTTTTTTGTTGTGTTTTTTTTTTTTTTTAGATCTGTTATGATCCTTTTAAAGGACACCTCTAAAGTGTCCTTTAATGTACTTAGGTATAACAAAGTGACAGTTGAGTCCTACCCTTTCTAATGTATGTGAACACTTTGGAGAGCCACCTTAGGAGTCACATTTTGTTTTCTCAGGTTCCAGATGTGACTTTGAAGCAAATAGCTGTGGTTGGTTTGAAGCAATTAGTGGTGACAATTTTGACTGGGTATGGAACTCTAGAAGTAACCTTTCGGCTGAATTTGAGCAACAGGCCCCACCTTGGGATCATACTCACAACACAGCTCAAGGTAAGAAACAAGGAGAGGCTGTCTGTTACTCCTTCTGTTCACCCTTGGTCAGGTCTGTTCAGAGAAAGAGAAGCATTTGAAGTTCTGTGTTAGTGCAAAAAATAGTGTGACAGCTGAATTTGTCATAAGTTATGCTTCTGTTTGTTATTATGAAGTCACTCCTTTATGGGTGGTAGGGAGAGAGTATAGATATGTTTTTGGCTGAATTCACTGAAATTATTAACTTTTTGCATCATTTTAACCTAGAGGTGGATACTAGTTTAGTTTCCACAAGAGCAAATTTGACCAACAATCACTTTTATTGATTTTCAATTGTATAGTCTTAGTTTTAGTCAGACACAGAGCTTAGGTTAGGATGGGGTTAAGGGGCAGGTGTGTCAGCTCAGTCGGCTAACTTAACGATTTGTATTTGTGTCCCAATAGGGCATTTTATGTTCATTCTGAAGAAAAGCAGAAGCTTGTCACAAGTTGCCAAACTCCAGAGCCCAACCTTTAGCCAGGCGGGACCTGGTTGCACGCTTTCCTTCTGGTAAATTCTACAAACTGTGGTCAGCTCCCCTCGCAGCCCTGTGGTTGCAGGCACACTCCTACACTTACCAGACTTTATGATTTGCCCCTGATTTGGCTTTAAAAATAGGTATTGTGGGGGTGCCTGAGTGGCTCAGTGGGTTGGGCCTCTGCCTTCTGCTCAGGTCATGATCCCAGGGCACTGGGATCGAGCCCCGCATCGGGCTCTCTGCTCAGCGGGGAGCCTGCTTCCCTTCCTCTCTCTCTGCCTGCCTCTCTGCCTACCTGTGATCTCTGTCAGATAAATAAATAAAAATCTTTAAAAAAAAAATAAAAAAAAATAGGTATTGTGTTAGATTTGCACAGTCAGAATTTTTCTTAGGAACACATTGTCGGCATTTGTTGTGTTCTTTCTCTGGAGGAAAGGGACTCTTTCCCTCCGACGGTGGATTATAATTTAATTAACTCTGCCTCCCCTATTCTGAACTGAACTCCTTGAGAAAGGCTCCCTGGGTCCTGCGAGCCAGAGTGTGCCCCTCAGCAGATAAGCTTTCGCATATGAGCAGCCACAATTACTGCAGGAAAGACAGGCGTCGTTGTGATAGCTAATTATTAATTGGCTGTTGATCAAGCGGAAGAGCCCGTAAGTTAAATGTTTAGTCTGTGCCATAAGTCATTTCCATTCCTTGTGTTGCCTCTTTTTTCAGGTTTTATAACTATGGTCTGTCCGTGGGGGCTGCTGAGCTCCAGCTACACATGGAAAATTCCAGTGACCCCACCATACTCTGGAGAGTATTATATAACCAGGGCAACCAGTGGTCACGGGAGACTGTTCAGCTTGGACGCCTGACTCAGCCCTTCCATTTGTCACTTGATAAAGTCAGTCTTGGCATTTATGATGGAGTCTCTGCGATTGATGACATCAGTTTTGAAAATTGTACTCTTCCCCTTCCTGTGGACAGCTGCGAAGAGCCAGATTTCTTCTGGTGTCGACGCAGCAAAGCTTGTATAGAGAAGCTTCTATTATGTGATCTGGTAGATGATTGCGGTGATCACACTGATGAGGATGACTGTGGTAAGTACTTTATTATTTTTCTCTGTTTTGGGTCCTTATTTTGATAGTGGGGATCTTGATTAGTTCAGTGTTTTCTAGCCAGCCGAGGCAACTTGTTCCAAAGTTGGTGACTGTGATGAGTGATGAATTAGTTGGGCTACCAATATTTGTTACCATGACTGAGGAACTAGTTATTAGAGATACAATGCTGAACATGATGACTGAGTCTCAGATCTCAGGGAGCTTACGGTCTAATCGAGGAGATGGATGTTATTCAAATATTTAAAAAATAAATACAAACTGGCAGCTTTGATGGGAGATACAGAGAGGGGAGCTGTGACTTTTTATGATAATGGTATTGAACTTCCTAGAGGTGACAACTTAGCTGAGATCTGAAAAGTAAGTCAAAGCGTCTGTGCAAACGCCCTGATAAGTGATTGCATGGCAGATGGAGGCCAGCCAGGGTGGCTGGAGGGAGGATGTGAAGGGGATGGAGGGTACAGCAAAAGGAAAGGAATGTGGGGGAGGCCAGATTTGCAGATCTTTATTGTCCATATTAGGGAAGTTTTTCTTCATTTGAACGTTTTTAATAAGGAAGGTAATATAAAAAATTGGCCTGTTAAAGCATGTCACTATGATACAGTGTGATGAGTGGGTTGTAGGAGAGTGGATTCAGAAGACCCATCAGCAGGCTATTGCGGTAGTCCACGAGGAGAGGTGGGCATCCCAGCCAGAGTGATGGAGATGGAGGGACTGATGTTTGGAGAAATATTTGGAAGGAACATTTGATGATGTTTTGGCTACAGGGAGCAGAGATAGATAAGCTGATAGATAGGCTGTCAAAGATAAGTCTTCAGTTTCTGGTTTAAATTACCAGAAAGCTTATGGTATCTGATGATTACATGTGTTCTACAGTTTTAGGAACCTAGCTCCAGATAGTGCCCACTGCACTTACTCCTGAAAATGAATGAGAAAGCTCATAGCTATTTTTTTTTCAATTACAAAAATCATTCAGAAAAAGAGATTGCATCTTCCCTTGTCCAGAAATAGCAACAATTCTTAAAATTCAAGCTATATGCTTGTTACATTGAGAGGCTAATTATAAATCATAGAGAAGCCATAAAATGCTTGGTACATCATAGGAAACACTGCATTAAGAAATTTCCATATAAATTATTGTAGAGAGTGCTACATATATGTGGTTTTTGATACAGTCAGGTAGATTGAAGTCAGAATTACCATGCATCTCATTACACAACTAATACCTTGAGTGGATAGAAATAAGTTGATAGTTTAGACAATGGCTAACACAAGAGATGTTACTTGTCCTCAAGGTAATTTATTTGTGCAGATTTAGAAAGCTTTTTCATCTTTTTGAAGTTCTCTGAATCTCCCTCCTCCAAAAAAAAAATGGTATGTCGCTAAAAATAAGCAAATTATCCTTCAAACCACTCAGTGCTAACTTAGAATGGAAAATGGAATTACGGCAGTACAAATATATCAGAATAATTCTTGTGACTAAATATTAATGAAAAAGAATAGGAGTGGCATTAGATGGTGAGTTTCTCTCACAGCTATCCGTATAAACATATTATTGGGTTGCATAGAATGCAGTAGACATCCAGAAATCTCTGTTGTGTTTCCTAAAGTTGCCTATGTTTAGAGGCAGGGTCTTATTTAAAGTTGGAGCTTCACACATTCCCTTTTGAAATACGGATTGCACATACAGTCAATAGGAAGACAGGCAATATCAAAATCTGTTGGCTTGAGTGCCAGTTTTATGTCAAAAAACTTAGCAGTTTGACATTCTCCTTCTGCTCCACAACCAAAGACTGACACCTGGGGAGTACACCGCAGGTCCCCAGTTCACGTCACAGCTGGGCTTGATGAGTCACAAGTGAGGAAATATCAAATGAAAGCTCATCTTTCATTTGACATTTACTCACTGGGTTCCCTTCATTAGGTCTAAGCTCCTGTTCTGTGGTTTGCAGAGACAGATGATCTGTTCTTGCCTGGCTGCATTTATCCACATATGCCTGTATTTACTGTTTCAGAATATTTATTCCCCTTTGGCACAAAGTGCATTTACTAAGATGAATAGTTAAAGGACAGCTGACATTTATTTTTTTAAAAAATATCAACTTATGTAAATGAAGCTAAGAGGTAGAACTCCTCGTTAATTCTAAATCCTGTTCTTTCTGCCCCAGTAATGCCGAATGTACCTTCTGTGGCATTTATTCTACACAAACCCTGGGTGTCAACAAAAATGCTCACATCCCCCAAAATGAATACGTTCCTGTATTATGCTAGAAATTATGGTAGATTGTCTAGTTGACAAGGGACAAGTCAATTCTTCATAAGTGCTTTAAATTCTTCTAGGGACTGAGGGGAGGTTAAAGTTGAAAAGCTCCAGCTCACAGGAGCTGCAGTGTGGTGGGAAAAAAAGACTGCCTCCCCAGAGACACAGCACAACAGGGAGCATAAATAGGGAAAGAGAGAGGCATGAGGTGTTTAAGCACGTGGGGAAGATGCGAAATGAAAGGATAGTTAAGGACTAACAGGAAGTTAATTTAATTTAGGAAAGGTGAAGATTGCAAGAAGAGTTTAGATTTAAGTTTAGATTAAATGAGTATATGTTACAGGAATTTGAATAGAGGAGTAAAATGCTAAATCACCATGGAAGGTGAAAGAATGGTCATTCTGGCACTGGGGCCAAGGGACATTTGGAACTGGGCCAAGATGGAACCAGCAGGAGTTTTTCAGCATGAGGTCTGGAAAACATTGACATCAGAATCATGTTGGGTGCTTGTTAAAAATATGGATTCCTGGGCTTCACTCCATATCTGACAAGCTAGTACTTGTATGGGGCTTCACCATGGAGTGAGCAATTCTACCATGCTTCAGGTGATTCTGGAAGATGGAGCCCTATTAAAATATGATTGTTCTCAGTTCTGCATGTTAAAATCACCAAGGGAAATGATGTATCCTGATATTTGGTGCACGATTTGCCCCAGTTACATCAACATCTCTGGGGGCGCCTGGGTGGCTCAGTCGGTTGAGTGTCCAACTCTTGATTTCGGCTCAGGTCATGATTTCAGGTTTGTGAGTTCGAGCCCTGTGTTGGATTTCGTGATCAGTGGGGGGGTCTGCTTGAGAGTCTCTTTCCCTCTGCCTACCCCTCCTCCCGGCACACTCTGTCTCTCTCTCAAATAAATCTTTTTAAAAAAATTAACATCTCTGAAGATGAATTCTGGGCCTTGGTGTTTTTGGTTTTGTTTTGATATTGAATGTTCACTGGTGATTGGAACATTCGGCTAAGGCTGAAATCAGCTGAGCTAGGAGTTGGGAGCCTTGAGTCAGCCATGGTGTCATGATCATTTGCATGGAGTTACAGTACTAGAAATGATGAAGGGATGGGCATGAAAGGCATTTGGAAGATGATAGCTAAAGTAATGCTGCCTTCAGTCTATAAAATATTACTTGATGTAAATCTAGGATTTATTCACCTATTAGAAACTTTAATGTTGCATTTAAAAAACAATTGAAATGGTTAACTATGTCAGGAGCAAAATATCAAGGAGTTTTCTTAATTGTAGTTATTTTTGTCCTAAATTATTCATTCATTCATTCATTCATTTGCTATTATTTAATGCAATTTCAGTACCTGAACTCCAGTGTAACTTTGAAAATGGAATTTGTAACTGGGAACAAGATACAGAAGATGACTTTGATTGGACCAGGAAGCGCGGTCCAACTTCAACACTTAATACAGGGCCCATGAAGGATAACACTTTGGGCACAGCTAAAGGACACTATCTCTACATAGAATCTTCAGAGCCACAGGTTTTCCAAAACAGAGCTGCTTTACTCAGCCCTATCCTCAACGCCACCAGTACAGAGGGCTGTACCTTCCGCTTCTATTACCACATGTTTGGAAAGCACATTTACAGGCTGGCCATCTACCAGCGAGTCTGGAGTAACACAAGAGGACAGCTGTTATGGCAGATATTTGGGAATCAAGGCAACAGATGGATAAGGAAACACCTCAGTGTTTCCAGCAAGCAACCTTTTCAGGTATGGATAATGGATTTCATTATCTGTATTTAAAATGCATCAGAATGTCTAAGGAATATGAAAGATTCCTATAGCCTTGAATTAAAAGCAAGTGGAATTTGATCAAAGTTACTTTGAAATACATTTATCATTCAATTAAGGGTGTACCAAAGCTCGTTAAGTTGTTTTCCTCCTCGACTACCCCCAATAATGTGTGATTAAAATTTCTAAAGGTGGACACATGGTATTGGCAACAGCTGCAGGTCCCTCTGACTTGAAGTCATTTTTCTACTGAAATAATAATTCTGGGGGGAAAAAGAGTTCTGCATAATTTCTGGTGTTCTGCCAAATACTCAGATTCCAAGATCTGTTATTTTGAATGAGAACTAATCTGCTATATGCAGAGAGTTCAGCTGTAACAGTAAGATGAGTGTAATCATAAATGAAATTGAAGGAAGGTTCTTTGACTTTTATAATAGCTCATCCACTTCAAATTAATTCTTAATATTTAATCAGGTGAATTGTAATTTGGGTCAAACTAGTATTCAGTGGATAAACTCTCCTTGTGATATTTACTCAAGAAATGGTTGCCAGGAGAAAATCATCTTGGCAAGGGAGCTGCTCACATTCAGATGAATATGGAACTAACCAAGGAATCCTTTAGTTATGAATCTGAAATATAGGAATTGGGGTTTGAAACCCATTTTGGGTTATACCTGGAGTTCTCGGTTTGATTTCATCCAATGGTTCTTCTAGGGTTTTGGTTTTTTCAATGACATTCAGGCGTGAAAAGGTGAAATCAGATTGTGTATGCTGTGTAGATTAATTATTTAAGAGTGTAAAAATTGGGTCCAGTTTAAGCAACCAGATACTTTTCTTCATTGAATGAGTAATATGCAGTTGTTGCAAGAGCAGCATTAACCAAGATTTTATTCAACTGTGATATTGTTGGTGAAACTACCTAGTATCAATCCAGCAGGTAAAGTGCTCATTAAATGTTTATTTAAAAGAAAAATTCAAGGATTTTTCAGGGGTTATATATGTATGTATAGTTGACACACAGTGTTACATTAGTTTTGGGTGTACAACATAATGATTTAACAAGACTATACATTATGCTACGTTCAACAGAAGTGTAGCTACCGCCTGTCCTGATACATGTTTTTACACCATCATTAGCTATGTTTCTCATGCTGTGCATCCATTACTATGACTTACATGTTCAATAACCAGAAGTCCGGAACTGCCACTCACCTTCAACCATTTGTCCGGCACCCCTCCCACCTCCCCTCCGGCAACCACCAGTTAGTGGTCTGTATTATAGGTCTCATTTGCTTTTTGTTTGTTTATTCATTTTTTAAAAACTTCCAGATAGTAGAATTATATGGTATTTATCCAATGTATTTCACTTAGCACAGTAGCCTCTAGGTTGATCCTTGTTGTCTCAAATAGCACATCTCCTCCTTTTTATGGCAATACAATATTCCAGTGTGCACACGTGTGTGTGTGTGTGTGTGTGTGTGTGTGTGTGTGTACACCTCTTCTTTCTTACCCATTTATCTTTTGATGGATACTTAGTTTGCTTCCATATCTTGGCTACTATAAATAATTCTGTAGTAAGCATATGGGTACATATATCTTTTCAAATTAGTGCCTTTGTGGTTTTTGGGGTAAATACTCAATACTGGAATTACTGGGTCATATGATATTTCTGCTTTTAAAGATTTTATTTATTTATTTGTTAGAGAGAGAGAGAGAGAGAGAGAGCGAGCACAGGCAGACAGAGAGGCAGGCAGAGGCAGAGGGAGAAGCAGGCTCCCTGCCGAGCGAGGAGCCCGATGTGGGACTCGATCCCAGGACGCTGGGATCATGACCTGAGCCGAAGGCAGCCGCTTAACCAACTGAGCCACCCAGGCGTCCTGGTATTTCTACTTTTAATCTTTTGAGCAACCTCCATTCTATTTTCCACAGTGGCTGCTCCAATCTGCATTCCCACCAGCAGTGTAAGAGGGTTCCTTTTTCTCCACATCCTTTCTAACATTCTTTATCTCTTGTGTTTTTGGTTTTAGCCATTTTGACAGGTATATATTGATATCTCATGGTGGTTCTAATTTGCAGCTACTTGATGATTAGTGACATCAAGCATTTTATGTGTCTGTTGGCCATCAGTATGTCTTTGGAGAAATGTCTATATGTCATTTGTCCATTTTTTAATTGTTTTTTTTTGTGTGTTGATTTGTGTAAGTTCCTTATATATTTTGGATATTAACCCCCAATTGTATATATCATTTGTAAATATCTTCTCCCATTCAGTAGGTTGTCTTTTTGTTTTGTGGGAAATTACCACCTGTTGTGTCTTCTAGGATTTTTATGCTTTCAGGTCTCATGTTTAGGTCTTTAATCCATTTTGACTTGGTGTGTGTTATTAAAAAGTGGTCTGATTTCACTCTTTTTCATGTAGCTGTACAGTACTCCCAGCACCATTTATTGAAGTGACTGTCTTATCTCCACTGTGTATTCTTGCCTCTTTATTCATAGATTAATTGATAATATAATCATGTATTTATTTCTGAACTCTCTCTTTTATTCTGTTGATCTGTGCATCTATTTTTTGTACCAGTACCCTTACTGTTTGGGTTACTACAGTTTTGTGTAGTATATCTTGACTTCTGGAACTGTGATGCCTCTAGCTTTGCTCTTATTTCTCAAGATTGCTTTGGCTATTCAGAGTCTTTTGTGGTTCCATACAGATTCCAGCATTATTTGTTCTAGTTCTGTGAAAAATGCTCTTGCATTTTGATAGGGATTGCATTAAATCTGTAGATCACTTTGAGTAATGTGGACATTTTAATAATATAATTTCTCCAATCCATGAGCATGAAATGTCTTTCCATTTTTTTGTATCATCCTCAATTCCTCTTATTGGTGTTTTATAGTTTTCAGAGTACAGACCTTTCACTTCTTAGGTGTTTATTCCTTTTGATGCAATTTTAAATAGTGTTGTTTCCTAAATTTCTCTTTCTGCTACTTCATATATGGTATATAGAAACACTACCAACTTCTGGGTATTAATTTTGTTTTCTGCAACTTTACTGAATTCATTTATTGCTTCTAGTAGGATTTTCATATCATCGGCAAGTAGGGAAGTTTTTACTTCTTACTTACCAATATGGATTCCTATAATTTCTTCTTGTCTGATTACTGTAGCTAAGATTCCCAGTACCATGTTGAATAAAACTCAGAGGGGACAGAGGTGCCTGGATGGCACTCAGTTGGTTAAGTGTCTGACTTAATTTTGGCTCAGGTCATGATCTTAGGGTAGTGGAATCAAGCCCTGTGTCAGGCTCCATGCTTAGCTGGGAGTCTGTTTGGGATTCTCTACCCCTCTCCTGCTGCCTCTCTCCCCGCACCACATGCTCGTTCTTTCTCCCTAAAGATAAATGTTTAAAAAACAAAACAAAACAAAACAAAACCAAAAATCTGAGAAGGGACGTTCTTGTCTTGGAAAAGCTCTCAGTTTTTCCCCATTGAGGATGATGCTAGCTGTGGGTTTTTCATGTATGTCCTTTATTATGTTGAGGTATGTGCCCTCTGAAACCACTTTGTTGAGGGTTTCTATCATGAATGGATGTTATAATTTGTGAAGTGCTTTTTCTGCATCTATTAAAATGATCATATGATTTTTTTATCCATTCTCTTTTTGATGTGATGATTCACGCTGATTGATGTGCAAATATTGAACCATGCTCACATTCCAGGAATAAATTCCACTTAGTTGTGGCAAATGATTTGTTTAATGTACTGTTGGATTTGGTTTGCTAATATAGTTTAGGATTTTTTCTTTTGTGTTCACAGAGATACCATCCTGTAGTTCTCTTTTTTTGTTGTATCTTTATCTGGCTTGGTTTCATAGAATGAATTTGGAAGCATTCCTTCCTCTTTTATTTTTTGAAATAGTTTGAGAAGTATAGGTATTAACGCTTATTTAACTCTTTGGTAGAATTCCCCTATGAAGCTATATGGTCCTAGACTTTTGTTTGTTGGGAGTTTTTTGATTATTGATTCAATTTCATTGCTGATACTTGGTCTGTTCAAATTTACTGTTTCTTCCTGAATCGGTTTTGGGAGATTATATATCCATGTTCTCTGTGTTGTCTATTTTGCTGCCATATAATTTTTATAACTTATAATTCTTTGTATTTCTATGATGTCAGTTGTTTCTTTTTCATATCTTGAGCCCCCTCCCCCTTTTTTTTGTTTTGTGAGTCTGGCTAAATATTGGTGAGTTTTGTTTATCTTTTTAAAGGACCATCTCCTGAATTCATTGAGCTGTTTAATTTTTATTGTTTCTATGTCATTCATTTCTGCTCTGATCTTTACTGCTTACTTCTACTGGTTTTGAATTTTTTCTTCTTTTTCTAGCTCCTTTACGTGTAAGGTTAGGTTGTTTATTTGAGATTTTTCTTGCTTCTTGAGGTAGGTCTGTATTGCTTTAGACTTCCGTGTTAGAACTGCTTTTGCTGCATCTGAAAGATTTTTGGACAGTTGCATTTTCACTTTAATTTGTCTCCATGTATTTTTTTTTTATTTCCTGGTGGACCCTTTTGTTGTTTAATTGCGTGTTATTTAACACATATGTATTAGTGTATTCTCCAGATTTTTTCCTTGCTGTTGACTTCTAGTTTCATAGCATTGTGGTCAGAAAAGATGCATGGTATGACTTCAATCTTTTTAAATTTGTTTATACTTATTTTGTGGCCTAACATTTGATCTGTCTGGAGACTGTTCCATGTGCATTTCAAAAGAATGTATATTCCACTGTTTATATGTTCTGAATATATCCGTTAGATCCGTCTTGTCCACATGTCATTTAAAGCCAGTGTTTCCTTGTTGATTTTTCTGTTTGGATTATCTGTCCGTTGATATAAGTTGGTTGTCAAAGTCCCTGACTATTACTGTATTACTATTGTTTACTTTATATTTGTTCTTATGCTTTATGTATTTGGGTGCTCCTATGTGGGGTGGATAAATATTTACAATTGTTATATCTTCTTGTAGGACTGTCCCCTTTATTATGATATAGTGTTCTTCTTTGTTTCCTGTTACGATCTTTGTTTTAAAGTCTGTTTTGTCTGGTATAAGTATTGCTTCTCCAGTTTTCTTTTCAATTCTGTTGCATGGTAAATACTCTTCCCTCCCCTCACTTTCATTCAGCATGTTTCGTTAGGTCTGAAATGAGTCTCTTGGAGGCACAATATAGGCTTTTTAAAAATCTATTGCATCACCCTGTGTCTTTGGTTTGAAACATTTAGTCCATTTACATTGAAGTGATTATTTATAGGTGTGTATTTATTTGCAATTTTTTTGCTTGTTTTATGGTTGTTTTGTGTTCTCTGTTCCTTTCTTCTCTTGCTCTTTTCTCTCAGGGTTTGCTAGCTTTCTTTAGTAATGTACTTGTGTTTCTTTCTCTTTATTGTTTGTTTATCTGTTACCAGTGTTTGATTTGTGGTTTTCATTACGTTTATATATAGCATCTTATTCATACAGAGTTTGTATAAAGTTGATGGTTACTTAAGTTTGGGCCATTCTAAAAGCACTATATTTTTATTCCTTTCTCTGCCACATTTTAGGTATATGCTGTCATACTTTATATCCTTTTATTCTTTTTTTTTAAATTATTATTTCTTGAGAGACAGAGAAGATGGAGGGGCAGAGGTAGAGGAAGAGAGAGCATCTCAGGCAGGCTCCATGCTGAGTGCAGAGCTGATGTGCTTGATCTCACAACCCTGAGACCACGACTGGAGATGAAATCAAGGGTGGACATTTAACTGAATGAGCCACCCAGGTGCCCCTTTACATTCTTTATTTTGTGACTCCCATGACTGGTTTGTTTTATAGATTTGCTCAATTTTATTGCTTTTGTGCTTCCTAGTTTTCTTACTCCTGGTTATGTTCTTTCCTTTCTAGTCAAGGAGTCCCCTTTAACCTTTCTTCTAATGCTGGCTTATGGTGATAAATACCTTTCATTGTTGATTGTCTGGGAACTCTTTCTTTCTCCTATTCAGCATGATAGCCTTGCTGTGTAGATTTTTCTTGGTTGCAGGTTTTTTTTCTTTCAGCACTTTGAATATATTGTGCTATTCTATTCTATATTGCAAAATTTCTGCTGAAAAATCAGCCTTATGGGATTTCCCTTCTATGTAAATTTTTCCCCCTCTTGCTGCTTTTGAAATTCTTCATCACTATTTTTAAAAAAATTTTATTACTATGTGTCTTTCATCCATTTCATGTTTATCTTTGTGTATGGTATAAAAGAATGGTCCAGTTTCATTCTTTGGCATGTGGCTGTACAATTTTCCCAGCACTATTTTTGAAGAATCTGTCTTTTTTCCAGTGGATATTCTTTCCTGCTTTGTTGAAGATTAGTTTACCGTAGAGTTGAAGGTCCATTTATGGGGTCTTTATTCTGCTCTATTGATCTATATGTCTGTTTTTGTGCCAGTACCATACTGTCTTGATGATCACAGCTTAGTAATACAGTTTGAAGTCAGGCATCATGATGCCCCCAGCTTTAGTTATCTTTTTCAACATTCCCCTGGCAATTCAGGGTCTTTTCTGGTTCAGAACAACTTTTAGGATTGTTTCCTGCAGCTCTGTGAAAAATGTCAATGGTAGTTTGATAGAGATTGCATTGAAAGTGTAGATTGCTCTGGGCAGCACAGAAATTTCAACAATGTTTATTATTCCAAGCCATGAGCATGGAATGTTTTTTCATCTCTCTGTCTTCCTTAATTTCTTTCATAAGTGTTCTTTAGTTTCTAGAGTATAGATCCTTTACCTCTTTGGTTAGATTTATTCCTAGATATCTTATGGTTTTGATGCTACTGTAACTGGATTTAATTCCTTAGTTTCTCTTTCTTCAGTTACATTGTTAGTATATAGAAATGCAACTGATTTCTGTGCATTGATTTTGTATCCTGCCATGTTTCTGAATTGCTGGATGAGTTCTAGTAATTTGGGGGTGGAGTCTTTTGGGGTTTCCACATAAAGTATCATGTCATCTGTGAAGAGAGAGAGTTTGACTTCTTTGCCAATGCCTTTTATTTCTTTTAGTTGTCTGATTGTTGATGCTAGGACTCTTAGTACTATGTTGAACAATAATGGTGATGGTGAGCATCCCTGTTGTGTTCCTGACCTTAAGGGAAAAGCTCTCAGTTTTTCCCCATTGGACTTTTCGTAGATGGTTTTTATGTTGAGGTATGTTCCATCTATCCCTATACTTATAAGAGTTTTAATTAGGAAAGGATTCTTTATTTTGTCAAATGCTTTTTCTGCATCAATTGAGAAGATCATATGGTTCTTGTTTCTTTTATTAATGTGCTCTATCACATAGATTGATTTCCAAATATTGATCTACCCTTGCATCCCAGGAATAAATCCCACCTGGTCATGGTGAATCTCTTTAATGTACTGTTGGAGTCTGTTGGCTAGGATCTTGTTGAGTATTTTGGCATCCATGTGCATCAGGGATGTTGGTTTGTAATTCTCCTTTTTGGTGGGGTGTTTGTCTGGTTTTGGGATCAGGGTAATGCTGGCCTCATAGAATGAGTTTGGAAGTTTTCCTTCTATTTCTCTTTCCTGAAACAGCTTCAATAGAATAGGTATTATTTCTTCTTTAAATGTTTGGTAGAATTCCCCTGGGAAGCCACCTGGTCCTGGACTCTTGCTTTTTGGGAGGTTTTTGATTACTGCTTCAATTTCCTTACTGGCTATTGGTCCATTTAGATTGTCTATTTCTTCCCGTTTTATTCTTGGCAGTTTATAAGTTTCTAGGAATGCATCCATTTCTTCTAGATCGCTTAATTTGTTGGCATATAGTTGCTGGTAATAATTTCTAATAGTTGTTTATATTTCCTTGGTATTAGTCGTGATGTCTCCCCTTTTAGTCATGATTTTATTTGGGCTCTTTCACTTTTCTTTTGGATAAGTCTGGCCAGAGTTTTATCGATCTTATTAATTCTATCAAGAACCAGCTGCTAGCTTTGTTGAGCTATTCTACTTTTTTTCTGGTTTCTATTTCATTGATTTTTGTTGTGACCTTTATTACCTTTCCTCTCCTACTTGGTTTAGGCTTTATTTGCTGTTCTTTCTCCAGGTTTGTTAGGTGTAAGTTAGCTGGTACATTTGAGATTTTTTCTAATTTTTGGAGAGAGGCTTAGTGACTATGTATTTCCCTCTTACGACCACCTTTCCAGTATCCCATAGGTTTTGGGCCAATGTGTTTTCATTCTCATTAGTTTCCATGAATTGTTTAGTTCTTCTTTCATTTCCTGGTTGAACCAATCATTCTTTAGCAGGATGCTCTTTAACTTCCAAATGTTTGAGTTCCTTCCAAATTTCTTCTTGTTATTGGGCTCCAGTTTCAAAGCAGTGTGGTCTAAAAATGTGCAGGGAATCATCTCAGTCTTTTGGTGTCAGTTGAGACCAGATTTGTGACCCAGTATGTGGTCTATTCTGGAGAAAGTTCCATGTGCACTGAAGAAGAATGAGTATTCTGTTGTTTTAGGATAGAATGTTCTATATATATATATATCTACATAGACCATCTGGTCCAATGTGTCATTCAGAGCTCTTGTTTCTTTATTGATCTTCTGCTTAGATGATCTGTCTGTTGCTGTGAGTAGAATGTTGAGATCTCCCACTATTAATACATTATCAGTATTTTTCTTTATTTTGGTTATTAATTGGTTTATATAATTGGTTGCTCCCATGTTGGTGGCATATTTACAATTGTTCTTGTTGGATAGACCCTTTAAGTATGATAACCTCTGACATTTTCATGATTATGTGTTCTGATATGGACCCCTTGAGATCATCTCATTTGTAATTCTGCTTTTTGGACTTGGATGTCTATTTCCTTCCCTATGTTAGGAAGGTTTTATTTATTATTTCTTCAAATCAGTTTTCTACACTTTTTTTTTTCTCTTCCTCTTCTGGGACCCCTGTAATGTGAATCTTTGCTTAATGTTGTCTAAGAGATCTTTTAAGCTACCCCCCGCCTTTTTTTATAAGTTCTTTTCTCATTTTACTGTTTAGTGTATGTGTTTTCCATTCAGAATCATTTTTTTTAAAGATTTTATTTATTTCAGAGAGAGAGAGAGTGAGAGAGAGCATGAGAGGGGAGAAGGTCAGAGGGAGAAGCAGACTCCCCATGGAGCTGGGAGCCTGATGCGGGACTCGATCCCGGGACTCCAGGATCATGACCTGAGCTGAAGGCAGCTGCTTAACCAACTGAGCCACCCAGGCGCCCCCATTTAGAATCATTTTTTAAAGTGAAATGCATAGGCTAGAACTAGATTGCACATGTAGGTATAGGAACTGTTTGACTTGTTAATGTCAGTTGAAATAATTGAGCACCACTATTATGTGTGGTTTGGTCAGTAAGGCTCAGCTGATCATTTATGTATAAGACTTTACACCAACCTTCTAACTGATTTTTATTATGGCCTTTATTGTGGTATAATTGACATATAATAAACTATACATATTGAAAGTTTTGAAACCATCACCATAATCAAGATAATAGATAAACATGCTTCACCTCTAAAAGATTCCTCATGTCACCTTGTAATACCTATATCTGGCCTTCACTCCCATCCCTTAATAACAATGAATTGGTTTCTCTTAGTCTACATTGATTTATATTTTCCAAACTTTTAAGTAAATTGTATAGTATGAGTTTTTTTTTCCTGATTTATTGCATTCAGTAGATTCCTTTATGTTATGGAATGTATCTGTAATTCATTTGTATCTATTGCCAAATAGTATTTTATTATATGGATGAAACACACTTTATTCAATTATTAATCTATATTTGGGTTGCTTGTAGTTTGGAGTATTATAAGTAAATCTGCTATGAATATTTGCATGTAAATGTTTACATAAACATCTGCTTTTATTTTTCTTGGTAAATACCTAGGAGTGAAGTTGCCAGATCACATGCCAGAAGTATGTTTAACATTTTAAGAAACTCTTAAACCTTTTTTTCATAGTGAGCCATTTTTTATTCCCATCAGCAGAATATATTAGGTCCAGTTCCTCCACATCTTAGCCAGTACTTGTTATTATCAGTCTGCTTAATATTAGTTATTAGAAGTATATAATGGGGGACGCCTTGGTGGCTCAGTTGGTTAAGCATCTGCCTTCGGCTCAGGTCATGATCCCAGCATCCTGGGATCGAGTCCCACATCGGGCTCCTTGCTTGGCAGGGAACCTGCTTCTCCCTCTGCCTCTGTCTGCCACTCTATCTGCCTGTGCTCGCTCTCTCTCTCTCTCTCTAACAAATAAATAAATCTTTAAAAAAAAAAAGAAGTATATAATGGTATCTTATTGTGGTGTTAATTTGCATTGCCCCAAGCATTAATTATGTTGGACATATTTCCTATGTTTGCTTGCCAAGTGGAGCATAATTTGAAGTGTCTGTTTATATCTTTTGCCCAATATTTAGATTGGATTTTTGTTTTCTTATTATTGAGTTTTGAGCGTTTTTATATTTTTCTGGATGCAAGCTTTTTCTTGGATACGTTAATTATAAATATTTTCTCTTGGCTTGTGTTTTAATCTTTTAATAGTTTCTTTGAAAAGGAGGCACTTCTTAATTTTGATGAAATCCAATTTATTATTAACTCAGACCCCCAAAGCTTTCCTTTCCTTTTTTTTCTATCCTTTGTGAACTTTGATTACATGTCATTTAAGCTGTTTGAAGTTGTTGTTTCAGGGCTTTTTATTGATTTGTTCAACTTTTTCCTAATTTTCTTTTCCTTCTGTGTTTTACTCTGGATAGTACCTACCTTTATATCTTCAATGCCTAATCTACTATTCAATGTCTAAACTACTATATCTTCAATTCCTAAGCTACTAATCCTTTTCAGTGTATATTTTCTTCTCCTACATTGTCAATTTTATATGTAAATTTTGATTTGGTCCTTCATGTTATTTTCCACATCTCTATTTTAGACTATATAGAGTAGTTTTCGTAACTCTTTTAGATGATTGAAGTGATGAAAACAAGGTATCAGTAAGGAAGATCCCCTGCTTGTATTCCTCTCAAAAATAATTTGGTAATCATCCATGGAGAGGATGACTTGGAGGGGCTATGGGATCCAGCCACAGGGTGGGAGCCATCCTGCCTGCTCACTGAGCTGCCAGAAGTTACATCCGTGTTCCCAAGAGGTTGGCCCACTAATCTCAGTCCAACAATGATATTGAATCAGCACCACAACCACTCCATTACCTCTCATTCATGGTACAGAAGTGACCCTACCTTTTCAGGGACCCACCAGGAGATATCGGCATCTGTTCTCCTAGAGGTAGGCCCTTAGACTTTCATCTAACTTCAGATCTTGAAGCATCCCTGTAAGTCAGTTCGAGCTCCTCATAGCCATACTCAGGGGGTGGTCCATTCTACCCAGGAAACTTCCTAGTGATCTGACAGGAGCCCGCTTAAGGACCACACAGGAACCATATTTGTCTGCATATCTTGTCCTGTCATTTGCATGCCTAACCACAGACCATAAGGCAGACCTCTGTCCTGTGCCAGCCATACTGATCAAGGTTTTGGAGGCAGTTCTTTCTGATCAGGGACCGGGGAAGATCTCTGTCAACCTAAACCACTGGTAACAGCCTGACAACTGCAAAATCCACTGAGCATTCAGGAGCAGCCACGAGACTTGGCTCCAGTTCTGTTCACCTGTGATAATATTGTGAGCCTGGGCACTGACAGAAGAAGGTTGTTAACTATTGAAACCAGTCCATAAAGATTGGAAGAGGGTTTTGTCTTTCAAATGCAGACAGAAAAGCAAGGCTGCATGGATCATGAAGATTCAGGCAAGCATGATGCTACCAAAATAAGTTCGTAAACCTCCAGTAACTGACCCAAAAGAAAGAGATTTACAAATTTTCTGTCAAAAAATTCAAAATAATCATCTTAAAGAAGGTCACTGACATTAAAGTGAACATTGTTACACAACTGAATGAAATTGAGAAAATAATGTGTGAACAAAATTAGAAATTTAATGAAATGTAAATCTTTAAAATAAAACCAAACAATTTCTGGGGCTGAAGAATAGTAGCACAACTGAAAATTTCATTAGAAAGCTTCAACGTCAGACTAGTTCATACAAGAAAGTCAGGTAATTTAAACAAAGGCACTTGAAATGAGCCAGTAAGGGGAGGAGAAAGAAAAACAAAAAGAGTGAAGAAAGCATATGGGGACTGTAGAAAATCACCTAGAGAATAAATATGTGCATTCTGAAAGAGAAGTGAGAGATGAGCAGACAGCTTACTTAAAGAAATTATGACTGAAGACTTCTCATATCATGAGAGGGATTTGGCCATTTAGATATGAGGCTCAGGATTCCCAAGCAAGATGATCTCAAAGAAGATCTCTTTGAGATCCATTATATTCAAGCTGTCAAAAGTCAAAGACAAAAATTTTGAGAGCTGTAAGAGAAAAGTGACTTGTCACATGCAAGGGAACTCCCACCATATGGCTATCAGTGATATTCTGAGCAGAAAGTTTATAAGCCAGGTAGGAATTGATTGATATATTCAAAGTACTGAAAGAAAAACAATGCCAACCATGAACGCTATATCTGGTAAAGTTGTTCTTCATAAATGAAGTAGAGATAAAGACATTCCTAGATAAACAAAAGCTGAGGTAGTTCATCACCAATCGACATTGCTTCCAATAAATGCTAAGGGGGGCTTTTTCAGTTGAAGCAAAAGGATGCTAAGTAACAACATGAATACATGTGTAAGTATAAAAGGTAAATTTAGTCAAATTCAGAATGCTCTAATACTATAGTGGTGCACAAATCTAGTGTAACTCTAGTATAAAAGCATAAAAACATCAAAAATACTATAGTTATAATAACTTATTAGATACACAATACAAAAAGATAAAATTTATACAAAATATGAAAGCATCAATAGCATAAAGTATGGAGAGAGTGTAGCTGTAGATTTATAAAGTTTTAAAATGCAGTTGAAATTATCAGCTTAAAATAGATTGTTATAACTGTGAGATGGTTTAAGTAAGCCTCATGGTAAGCACAAAGAAAAACTTCCATAAATACACAGAACTTAAAGAGAAAGGAATCAAAGCATAACATTACAAAACATTACAAAATAAGACAGCAAGAGGAGAAAAGGAAAAACAAAATACTCAGAAAACAATGCAAACAATGGCAATAGTAAGTCCTTGACTGTCAATAATATTTAAAAATATAAATGGACTGTGAGGTACCTGGGTGGCTCAGTCAGTTAAGTGTCTGACTCTTGATCTCAGCTCAGGTCTTGATCTCAGGATTGTGAGTTCAAACTCTTTATAGAGTGGGTGAATGGTTTACAACAATATACAAGATCCAATAATATGCTTCCTGTGAGATTTGTCTTAGTTTTAAGACATATAAAGGCTGAAAGTGAAGGGTTGGAAAAAGATATTCCATACAAATGGTAACCAGAAGAGAGCAGGCATGGTTATACCTATTTCAGGTAAAAAAGACTTGCAGTCAGAAGAGCCAAATAAAGTCATTAAGTCATGGAAAAAAAGGAACAATTCATTCAGGCATGTAGCAATAGTAAATACTTATGCACACAACATTGCAACACTTAAATATGTAAAGCAAACAGTAACAGAATGAAAGGAGAAGAAACTTCATTATGATAATTGTAGGGGCCTTCAAATTCCCACTTTCAGCAATGGATAGATCATTCAAACAAAATCAATAAGGAAGCGTTAGGCCTGCACTGCATCAGACCAGGTGGACTTAATGACATTTACAGAACATTCCATTTGACTGCAGCTGTGTATATATTCTTTTCAAGCACACCTGTAACTTTCTCTAGGATAAATCATAGGTCGGACCACAAAGCAGTTCTTAGCAAATTTAAGATTGAAATTGTGTCAAGTATCTTTTATAACCATAATGGTATGAAACTAGAAATCAGAAACAGGAGGAAATTGGAAAATTCACAAATATGTAAGAATAACCACACTGTTGAATAACCAGTGGGTCAAAAAAGGAATTAAAAAGGTAAAAAAAGCTTATCTTGAGATAAATGAAAATGAAAACACAACGTTACCAAAATTAATGAGAAGCAGCAAAAGCAGCTTTAAGAGGGAAATCTATAGTGATAGATACATATTGGAACAAAAATATCTAAAATAACCTAATTTTATCCCAAGAAACCAGATAACAACAACAACTAACAAACAACAAAAACATCTAAGCCTAAAGTTAGTTGAAGGAAGGAAATAAAAAACAGGGGAGAAGTAAATGAAAAAGAGTGTAGAAAAACAATAGATCAACAAAACTAAGACTTGGTGTTTTGAAAAGAAAACAAAATTGACAGAAGAATCAAATAAATATAATCAGAAATGAAGTAGGAGACATGGAACTGATACTACATAAGTACTAAGTATCATAAGAGATTATTATAAACAAATATATGCCAAAATATTGGATAAAAGAGAATGGATACATTCCTAGAAACATAGAACTTAATGAGACCACATCATGAAGAAATAGAAAATCTGAACCAATCAGCAATGGGTAAAGTGATTGAATCAGTAATCACAAACCTGCCACCAAACTGAAGTTCAGTACTAAGATGTCTTTCTGTTGAATTCTAACACACTTGGAAAATAATTAATACCAATTCTTCTCAAATCCTTCAAATATAGAAGGAGAAGGAACATTTCTGAAATCATTTTACAAGACCCAACATTAACCCTGATACCAAAGCCAAGCAAAGACATCATAAGAAAAGTTTTTTGGCCGGTGTCTTTGATGAACATTAATGCAAAAATACTCTACTAAATGTTAGCAAACCAAAATCAATAGCACATTGAGAAAGGCAAGTGAGATTTAGCTCAGGAATGCAAGGATGGTTGATTTTATGTAAACAGTTGAATGTGGTAACCACATTAACATAATCAAGACTGAAGTCCTGGGATCATCTAGTACTTGTTGACAAAGCATTTGACAAAATTCAGTATCTTTTCATGATAAAGATTTCTCAAATTAGCTATACAAGGATTATCCTTCAACATAAGAAAGGCCATGTATGGAAAACCTACAGATAACGTAACAATGGTAAGAGTTGAAAGCTTTTCTTCTAATATCAGAAAGAGGACAATGAGAGGCCCACTTTTGTCAGTTCTGTTCAAGTTACTAAGGAAAAAATTGTGCTTGTAAATGACATGTGCTTAGATATAGGAAACCCCAAACCCTCCATCAAAAACTTTTAGAACTAATAATTGAATTCATTACATTTGGTTGATTAAAGTCAATATATAACAGTCAGTTGCTTTTCTATGCAAACAGTGAATTATCTGAAAACAAGATTAAGGAAACAGTCTTATTTACAATGGCATCAAAAAGAAAAAACATACTTAGGAATAACTTTAACCAGAGGAGTGAAACATTTATACATTGAGAACTGTAAGACATTGCTAAAAAAAATTTACAAGACTAATAAATTGAAGGATATATTGTTTTCATTAATTAGAAGCTTTCATATTGTTAAAATGTCCATATGTATTCAATGCAATTCCTATAGATATTTATTGACACTTTTTATTGAAATGGAAAAAAATCCCAAAATTTGTGTGGGACCATTAAAGACTCCACATAGTCAAAGCAATCTTAAGAAGAACCAAGTTAGAGGTATTATTGTTCCTGATTCTAAACTATAGTACAGAATGCATATATTCAAAACATTATAGTTCTGACATAAAATCACATAGTGCAGTGGAACAGAATAGAGAGCCCAGAAATTCACCTAAACCTAAGTGGTCAACTAGGCTTTTTCATGGATACCAGAGATACGTAAGAGGCAAAGGATAGGCCCTTTAAAGGTATTGAGAAAAATGGATATCCACATGCAAAAGAAAGAAATTGGACCTTTATACCACTTGCAAAAATTAACTTGAAATGGATGAAAGGCTTGTATATAGATTTGAAACCATGAAATTTCTATCACATGGAGAAAAAAAAAGCTCCTTGACAACGATGTAGACATTTTTTGATCAGGTGCCAAAAGCATAGGCAACAAAAACAATGGTAAACAAGAGGGGCTATATCAAACTAAGATACTTTTGCATAGCAAAGGAAACAGTGAACAAAATGAAAAGGCAACTTACAGAATAGGAGAAAATAATTGCAAACCACATGTCTGATACTCTTGTGAATCTTGGAAATTTTTCCAGTTTGGCTGGCAAAAATAGGTGCTTTCCTGGACATTTGTGAGTGCATGGACTGTAAATCTGTTACTCTCATTCTTCCTAGTGGTTCCTCACAGAAACAGTACTCTACTTGTTCTCTCTGACCTTGGTCAATTATTTACTGCCTTTAACTACATCAGTGATATGAGAAAGGCAGATTGTTGAAAAATGCAGTTTCCTTGTAGTATAACTGGTTATGTGATGATACTCTACCTTTTTCTCCCTTCTCCTTATGCTGTTTTTCTTCCCTTCTCACTTTTATCTTTCTCCCTTCCTTTCCTCTCTCCCTTCTCCTTTCCTCCTAACTCTCAAGACTTAGTGAATGTTTCCTGAATATTAGATGTTGTTACAAAACATTTAATCCTCAGGTAACAATAAAATTTCAGGTTCAGGTAATAGCTTTTTGTTTTTTAATCCCCATATTACAGATGTAATGAAACCAGTTGCTCTTAAGTTCATTCCCTTGGATTTCTTACCACTGGTTTCATTTTAGTTAAGGTCATCCCCATCCCTGGCTAGTTGTAATAGTCCTCTTCAATTGGTCCTGCCATCATTCTTGTACTTACTCACTGAAGCAAAATTGATCTTTCTGAAATGCAAACCTGGTCTTGATACTTCTTTGCTTAAAAACCCTTACTAGTCTCCCGTGATTGGTGGCGTAAAGTCCAAATTCCTGTGTGCCTTCCCATATTTCTTCTCTCCATGCTTGAGTCTACTTTTACTTCCTGAGTGTCAGAAGTTGCCAGGAGTGCCCTGATGTCAATCTCTTCCCGTCCTTGGGAAGACTTCTTCATCCTGCACATTTCCTTCTCCAAACATACTTGGAATCTAACCACTCATCTTTTTTTAGATTCAGATTAGCTTTCGCTTCAGTTTGTTTTACTGTTTATGAAGTTTTTCCACATAGCTTCACATGCCTCCATGGAATTGGCCACTAATTCTCCTGTTCTCTTTGTAGACACAGTTGTATCATACTGTTTTCATGTGTCTATTCACCTGACTATGAAATCAGTCAGTGCAAGAACCATGTCTTTGTTGTCCTAGCATAGAGCACAGGGAATGAGATATCGGGGTGATGTGTAGTAAATGTTGAAGAACTATTTGACTGCATAATTAAAGTCATATTTAGTAAGTGGAGAGCCAGGACTCCTTTCCAGTCCTTTTTTTTTTTTTAACTTAATTTTGGTTACTTTAGTGTATATTCCTGATTATTTCTTAGTGATCTGAAACT
Organism: Taxidea taxus jeffersonii; assembly: GCA_003697995.1. NCBI lineage: Eukaryota > Metazoa > Chordata > Mammalia > Carnivora > Mustelidae > Taxidea > Taxidea taxus. Next base: position 6,704 of record RCUC01087658.1, on the reverse strand, counting down.
ATGGCACATTATGTCAGAGTCATTTAAACAGTGGTCGGCTTACACATGCACGGGGCTTTCATAATTTGGAATTTTTATTTCAGTTTCAGTAATCGATCTAATTGATTTCTTATGTTTTGGATTATTATTATGTACATTTTAAATATAAGGTCAAGCTATGTTTCACCCGAAATGTACTCATTTTCATTATGACAGTTAGGTGAGTATCGCCCTAGATTTACTTTGAAGTAGTAAAAGTTCTGGTTAGACATTGACTGCCAAGACTGTGTCTTCTTCTTTTCTTCTGTACAGACTAGTGTGTAAGTTTATAAATTATTTAAATATTCTTCAGAAATGTAAAAATTGTTATGTTTCTTGCTTTTAGTTCTGTAGTATCTCAGAATTCCTATGACACATGCACGTAATCTCAGAGCAGTTGACATTAATATTTTCAGTTAATTTCATAAGATATGATTGTCTTCATTTCCATCATTAATTGGTATAGGAGATGGACTTTGTTTTCCAGGTTCAAGTTCAGTCATAGAATTAGAAAGCTTATAGGCAGAGTGGGATTATTTAGGTACAACGCTTTTGTTCTATAGGTGAAAAAAATAAAGATCCAGAAAAATCTCTCTTCTTTAATGTCTTTATAGGTACTCAAAAAGAAAGACTAGGTCCTGAGTTTCACACTCCCAACTCAACAATCTTGACACCGCAATACCCTTGATCAACATTATCCATATAATTAAGCATAATTACACATTAAAATAAGCAAAAGTATAAGAAATATTACACTGCAAAATATATTATCTTGCATATTTTGATACTCAAATTCAGTATGTAATAACTCAAAGATTAATAATTCCAGTGATCCCTTGACTAAACCATTTTTCAAGTAAGACAAGAATTTTGTAATATAATTTTGACTGTTCCAAATGCTACCTTTGTGGTCTGAAAAAATTTATTTATTTATGTGCCATGGAGAAAAATTTATTTATTCCAAAGGACTAATTTTCAAATATGTGAATCTTATGAAGGTTATGAAGGTTTCTCACAAATTTTCTATATATATTTTAGAGGACATTGTCAGATTTTCATGGTGCGGAAAAAATTATGGTATAACAAGCTTTCTGAAGGAGAATAATGGCATTTATTGAAACTTCAGGAGATTCCTGTTATTTTTGGAATATGTTTGGTTGTTGTAGCACTGGTCATTTATACTAATTATATATTTACTAATACTAATGATACACTATGCTAAATTATTAAGTATTGGTCTAAATGAAGTCCTATAGGATACTGCAGAGAGGTGATTGTATATGGATACTGGAGGGTAGATCAGTATAATGTTTCCTTTTCCAAAAGATACTCTTCAGTTTTGTATTTTGAATGGTGTACTCTTAGAAGCATGGATCTGAGGATCTGCATACTAATATTGTAGGATACTTTCAGGTTTGACAAGCAGATGTTCCATTTTTTAAAAAAAAGGTTTTATTATTTGAGAGAGAGAGTTAATGAGAGAGAGCAAGCACAAGCCGGGGGAAGGGCAGAGGGAGAGGGAAAAGCAGATTCCCTGCTGAGTGGGAAGCTTGATGCGGGACTCCATCCCAGGACACCGGGATCATGACCTGAGCTGAAGGCAGCCGCTTAACCGACTGAGCCACCCAGGCACCCAGATGTTCCATTCATTTCAGAATACTGCCACCAGAAGAATATAACTAAACTTTATCACTAAATATTTAGGTCCAATACAGATTATTGTACTACTTTAAAAAAAAAAAGTTTATTTATTTATTTGACAAAGACTCAGCGAGAGAGAAACACAAGCAGGGGCAGAGGGGGAGGGAAAAGCAGGCCTCCTGCAGAGCAGGGAGCCTGATGTGGGGCTGGATCCCCAGACCCTGGGGTCATGACCTGAGCTGAAGGCAGATGCTTAACAACTTTGCCATGCAGGCATCCCAGATTATTGTACTTCTTTACCTAGATTAGGTTGCTCTTGGGTTAGCCATCTTTTTTTTTTTTTTTTGAAGGATTCTCATTGTTTTTTTTCTAAGCTGGTTTTAATAAAGGTGTTCACTAAATACTTGCTTCAATTATTTAGAAGTTATTTAGAATTTCTTAGGACTTACTGTTATTTCATTTTCCCAGAATGACTTTTGGATAAGAGATACCTCTTTTTCTCTTGAGTCCATACTACTTCGCATGAATTTTCCATGAAAAATCAACATAGTAAAACAACTTGTTATAGAGTACCCTCTGTGTTGGGGGATACTTACAAGTCAAAAGGGAAAGGTGTTTGAGTCATGCTCAATTGTAGAGGCTTTTGAATGGAAATAAGAGAGAAAGGATACTTTATCACAACTGTTTTGAAGAAAATTTCCAATTAGAACTTTTAAAGATGTTTCAACTCTCATAATAGCATATTATTGACCTTCTGAAGGGCTATTTCTAACAAAGGAAACACAGTGAGATTCTTCATTGTATCTGGTCTCACCTGTGTATCTCATTTTTGCTAATACTTAAATCAGGGTCTAGGTATGTAATGGAAAATAACTATCTCACCCAAGTAGCTATTACCTGATATTCTTAGTTGCCTTTATTGTTTGTGCACTTGAGTGTTACATCAGAATCATAAAATATTCTGAATGATGTCACAGCAGAATAGTTCAAATACTTCGTTTCCAAGTATTTGACCCAGAGGTACCCTAGCACCTCTAGTGTTAAGAATTTATTGCTTTATGATGTTTTCTATCTTATCTGAGGACATACTGACAGAATATATTTTCTTATACAGCATTGAAATCTGTCTCTCTTTTGCTTTTCGGTGGGAAGATTGAGTTTCTTGGTGTAGATTGAGTATCTGTGGTAGTCACTGATAAATATTACAAAAACCCACTTTGATTCAACTTACTCATTCTTTGGCACGAATTACTCATTCTTTGGCATTGAAGAAACCGGGACTTAGTATCCTCAGCTCACTTCTTCCCAACATGACCTCTTTTTTTGTAGTGTATATTTATATGTGAGGTAGAACTGGGGAGGGGTTGTTGGTTTTCAACGACAGAATTCTTCAGCTTAGCCTTTTACTGCCATAGAACTTTCTGACTAAATCTGAAATAATTTTGCCAGGTTCTAATAACATCTTCAGCAATATATAAAAAGAGACTTTTCCCAGGTAGATTTTGAGGGGAAAGATTAAAAAAAAATCACAATTGTAATATGTTTTCATTTGTGGAATATGCATTTAAATTTTAGATGGTGCATCACTTTTCAGTACATCTAGGAAAAAATGTTTCTGGAGTTATGTTATAAATAAAACAGGGTCATATTTAATGATGTTAAGTTGATCCCACTTTCTGTGAAATTGTATACAGAAATGCTAAAGGTATAAATTATATATGCAGCCTCATGTAACATTTTTCTTCCAAGTGTGTACAGTTTGCTAAAATTTGCATTGGAACATTTTGGATGAAGTCTGCTGGCTTGAAGCCTGCTTAAGCAACTCTCAGATTTGTTGCTTACCGAACAGCACACTAAATCTCGTTTCACAATCTTTAGTTTCTCACAGTCTGTCGTCTTCAGCTGGATTCAAATATAACCACGCTTATGATGTCACTTCTTCATTAATTCTTGATGCAAATTAATGAGATTGATTTCCAGTGTGAAGAACAAATTAAAAAAGGGGAGAAGAAAAGTTTAGTTAGAGGTTATTACGAGAGTGTATAGATGAGAAAACAAGCCCAATTTCCTAGTAAATCCATTATGTAAATCCTACTGTGTTTGTTATGACTTCTATAATACTAAATGGCATCTAATATTTTTGACCCTTCACAATAACATTAGAACATTATTATTGGTCATTAAACATTGAAGATATTTCTTTATATATATTATTAATAATATATATTATTATAGGTCATTAGGCATTGGGAATCATAAAAATTGCATATCATATTGTGATATCCAAATATTTGTATAATCCGTATTGAAAGAGAGACAGAGAAGTAAGATTTGGGTTGTTGAGTTGAATTTTTTTAAATTGCCAATTAGTTACATTAAAAAAAAAGGTGGGGGTTAGGAAAAATGCTAGGTACAAATTAATGCTTTAATTCCACTGTGTATTTTTATCCCTTCTCAGTCTGTGCTCTGTTTTGAAACTTCATGTAATTCTGTTTTTGTTTGTTACTTTTTGTCCCTGGTGTTGCATAAACTATTTGGGCCCCCTACTCATGAATACTTCCAAATCCCTTTACTGTTCCTTCTGGCTAGATTTAGTAGAATGGAAGGAGAAAACATTGACCTAGTTTGGGGTCGTCACATTTGATTTTGCAAATTTTGCCCCAGCAAGGCTGTCCAGCTGAGGGCCTCTGAGTGGGGCTGAAGTCATCAGTTGTGGAAATTACATGCCATTTGGCATTTATGCAAAAGTGCTAGGTATACTAACAGCTGCCCTTCTGGCCTTTTTGCAAGAAGTATTCAACTATACTTATGAGAAGCTACCATATGAAGCAAAGTACATTCAATTATTAGGGGTGAATTATTTTGCAAAAAATTATACATTCAAAAAACACACTGGATGCGAATCTTCTGATTGAGACCATATCTCTGTAACTCACTAGACAGACGAAAGCCACTGAATATCCTTCAATGGAGTGTTCACTCTCCAGGAATAAATTCTGTGAAATTTCTCTTAAATGTGTTTTTCCTCTGCTGATCTAAACTTGTTTTAATCATGTGAAATGTTTCAAATTTACCTTTTCTCTACAATTTTTAAGTATAACATACTGAACCAAATAGTTTTGCTTACTTATATTGATGACACATGATTTTGGCTTTTATCTTCAGTAGAAATCAATGTGTCCTAGTGTTCACTAAGAGAAGGTAGGGGACCTTTTTTGTAATTCTTTGTCAGATGATTGCTTTATCTTGATTTATGCCTTCAAACTTTTTCTCATTCAGCAGAAAATATTGTGTTGCTGTGAAAGCAAAGCGATCTATACCAATTTATGCTCTCAGCATAGCCTCCTTCCAGAATTGTTTATGGAATATATCAACTGTATGGATTAGGGACACCATGTTTTTTCTTTCGTAAACATTTCAGATTGATGATTTGGGTTCATATCCAAATTTTTAAATTAAAACTTTTGGTAAAAACACTTCATTATAAGTTAAAAGGAGATTGTAGGCAATTATTATTTCTAATGCTGCCCAAAGTTTGAAGGTCTGAAAACAAACTCAGTGTTCTTGTCTTAACCAAATTTCCCTTACTTAGGTCAGGATTCCTATTTGGAAGTGCTTGAGGGGCTCTTCTGAAATTATTTTCAAAACTGCTTTGTCAACTATTGCCAAACTGAAATCGGATTATAAACTTTTGAAAACTAATTTCTTGAAATGGAATGCAAGATATTATCTTTCAACTACATTTTTATTCAAATACACATTCTAGTTTGCTTTATGATGTCATTATTTGTATTGGAAGTAGAGTATTTCTTTGTTACCATCCTGAACTTTTTATTGAACTTAAAAAGTATCAGTCCTGCTTTGTGCTTGTGGAAATATTCTTTACATTTTATGATATAAAGCCTTCGGCAAAAGGGAGAAAAACAAATATATGAATGAATGCAATTCTGAAATGTTTAGGGTTGAAGATGCTTATTGATCCTGAATCGATCTCCAGGAGGGTTAAGAGTAGAGAATGAAGATGGAGAAAAATCCTAAAAAATGATAAAAAATGGGAGTTAGTCCCCATAACACTGAACTTAGGATCTATTGGGGGAATTTCATGATGTACCTAAAGTCTGTATTTACACTGAATATTTGACAAAGAACTTTTTTCCTTCCAATTTCTGTTGGCGTTGCTGTGTATGGAAATTTCATTTGTGTTTAGACTCATTAAAATTTTCAGGGCATTTGAGAGGTCTATAGAAACTTCTTAGGCTATTTGAAGTGAAGATTGTTCTGGAATATCTGGAAATGTGTGTCCTTGTACATAGTAGTCTTTATTAGGTATAGGCTGTTTCCTTATTCCCCTGTCTCTAAATTCATGGTTCTGTGATCACCTATGTGTGCAAATACATATGTTAATATTTTCTCTGTCATTAGCATAGTTTTTGTGATTTTCATTCATATATATTATTAGTATGATTATCCTTTTAACTGCGGTGTTCCCATTACTGCTTTGATCAGTACAGATTCACCTGCAGTGTCCATGGCTGTAACTTCATCTAAATTTTAACCATCAAAAGCAATCAGAATCCGCTGAGAACTGCAAAAGAAGCTGGAGAGCATCCAGATTCTATCAGAGGATAAGGCTTTATGTTACCTTATCATATAAACTGTGTAACTACTTGTTTTGACCTCTAAGACCCTATTGCTCTTCCTGTGTTGTTGTCCCATTCTCTCTGATCTTTGATTTGATCACACTTAAAGATTTATTCTTGCTTCTTTCTCAGCTTCTCTGCTATCTGTGCTTGTATAGGCAGTGGGGCCCTCCTCTATAACTCTTCACTTTATCCCTGCTCAGATAACTGCTAATGATAGAGGTTGGTATTTTACATGTCATTCTATTTTAAGCAGGCTTTGCATACCTTGTGACTACAATCCGTACTGTTATATTACACATTATGTTATATAATGTTATAACTTCATATCACCTTAAAGCTACTATTGTATTTTTGGTATAATAAATTTAAATGTTTACTGTAGAATGATTTCAAGCTACTGAA
>RCUC01087655.1:0-10251 GCA_003697995.1 Taxidea taxus jeffersonii | reverse complement strand
CTAGAAATTTTCAGGAGCCGTGGAGAGCTGGGGAGGCGCAGCTAGGTAGGAGATAAACATCCACCAGGTAATTCTGGAATCCGCTGTTGCTAAAGCTTGTACTGATACCTGTGCAGATGTCATCCTGTCCAGTTCTTTCTGAAACATCTAAGGCGATGGGCAAACCCAATCACTCTCCAGTTATGAACGTGACCCTTCACCTCCATAAGTTAATAAAACTTTGCTTGCTCATATCTTGGCATGATGCTTGGGTCCACGGCCTGTATCTGTCTGCGTTCTGTGCCCTGTAGAGTTGGGCTTTGTGGAGTTTCTGCATCAGGCTCTGGGCCATTGGTTGCAAGGCGTGTTTAAATCTGTGCTCCTTGGTATGTGTGCCATCATGGGTGACCTCTGCTCTCCATCTCTTTGGCTGTGTTTGGGGGTTTCTGAGCCTTTTGGCAGCAGGTCTCCCATTTACCCTGCATCTCTCTGGAGCCCACGGACCTCCCGGTTTTCTTCCAGAGTTCGACATGTCTGTCGATGGGTTCGCAGGTTCGGCCGAGTCCCGACAGGTTCTGGGTCTTACTGGAAGCCTGGAATGACTTCTGCCTCTCAGTTTAAGTAACTGAAGATGATACTCTGAACAGAAGCCAGTGGTGTCGCATGGCATGAAGAGCCTGGCTGGGTCCCTGGGTTCTAGAGGAAGGCTTGTTGCTGTAGGACCAGGGAGCCAAGTTCAGTAGCCTTGTGATCTGCCCGGCCCCTGGTTATGGCTCAGGGCTTTAAAATCGGCCAAGCTTGAGAAAGGAGGCATCGTGTTATGGACCTTTAGGAATTCCATTTAATATTTTAAAATATCTGCATATTCTTTCCTGGTCTCGGTTTAATCACCTCTTTTCTGTTAGGATTTCCTGATAAACCCGAAGAAACCGCAACCATTGCCTACACGTGGTTTCCCCAAGTGAAATAATCATCCTTTTAGCTCCTGGCTTGCCTTTCTCTGGAAATCACACATCCCTTACCCCACTCTCTGCCCCAGCTTGATTCTCATGTGTCCGCAGACATCCCCGGGAGATAGGAAGGAGGAGGAAGGATGGTCCAGATTTTGCCGATGGGATTGATAAAACAGCATAAATGCAGATTGGGGCCGTGCTGCCTGCAGGCTCCCAGGAGGGCCTCTCGCTTGCTCATCTGACTTTGAGCACAGCCAACTGCCTCCCGACGGCCTCATTTGAATGCCACCCCTGCGAAGCTTTCTCGCTTCCTCTCCCTGGGCATTTGATCGATCGCCTGCCTGCCTGGGGGTGTCTGCATTACTCGCTTTTTGCTGATGCTCACCCAGGTACTAAAACCCCTGGTGCCCAAGACTGCACAGCTAGGAAAGTGCCAGACTTGGAATTCCTATGCACAAATGCCCACCACCCTCCTTTCCACTAAACCCGGCTAACCCTGGCAAATGACCCCATAGCCATTTCCCTTCTCCCCGGCCCAGGTGCCCCCCATCCGGGGGTGGGAGCCGCCTTCTCCCACAGCTTCTCATTACTGTGTGTTTACACACAGACATCCACACGTATGACATGCACGAAAGACACTACACACGCACATAATACACATCACGAAATAGGAGCATCAGTTGTTTGAGACGGCATCTTTTCTACCAGGTTTTCTGGGAGCCTGGCACCTGCCTTCTCTGCTTCGTATTTCTGGTGCCTATGGTAATATGTGACAGGCAGTGGTGTTCCAGAAATACTAAATGCCCTAGTGGCGTGCAGTGATTTCAGATAAGATCTGTGCCTGCCTGTGTCCTATTTCATTGCCCTAAGGCTGCTGCAAGGCCTTGGGGTGGTTTTTCCTTAAGAAACCCCTCTTTCCCTTCAGGGGTGACCGCTGCTGGCATCCCTTGTGCAGGCAGGTCGCAGTTTGGTCCTGAGGAAGGGCTGGGTGGTGAGCGCGCGCCTCCCCACGAGCCTCATGTCTCTCTCCCCCTCGCTGGCCGTGTGTCGTCTGCCTGCCCCGGACATGGGGGCACCTGGCGAGGGAGCCCGTCGCGCTCTGTGCAGCCTCCTGGGAAAGCTTGTTTGTCTTTCCATAAAAGACTTCGTGGCCTGGGCAGGCTTACAGTGTCAGATGGAAAGTTCAGTGCCTTCGGTCCCCAGAATGGGCAGCGGCTGTCACCGCTTGTGCCTGGGACCCAGCTGGGCCTTGGAGGGGCCTTGGCACCCCCCCCCCCCACCTGCCCCAGAAACAGGAAACCAGGGGGAATGGTCCAAGGCCTGGTCCTCCGTGCTCCTGTCAATCAAGGCGCATTCAACTCTGTTTTCACATAAAGGCTGGGGTCCTTATTCCTGTGGGGGTGGGAGGGAGGGGTTTTAAACTCAGAGCATTTACTATGCCCCAGATGCTGTTGTAAGTGCTTTATCAATATGTTTTTTTTTTTAAGGATTTATTTATTTTAGAGACAGAGAGAGAGCTTGAGCAGAGGAGGGACAGAGGGAGACTCTCAAGCAGACAGCCCCCTGAGCGCAGAGCCTGATGTGGGGCTCCATCCTAGGACCCTGAGGTCATGACCCCAGCTAAAATCCAGAGTTGGATGCTTAACCACCTGAGCCACCCGGGCGCCCCGCTTTACTGATCTTAATTTAACCTTCCAAACAGCCCTATAGGCAGGTATTCTACTTGTTATACAAATTGCTGATGGATGGGGAAACTAAGGCACAGAGAAACCAAGACTTAGAATAAATGGTGGGGCCGGGGTTCAAACTCATGCAGGCCAGCCTGGCTTTTGGGTTCTGCTGCCTTAAGAAAGAAGTTTGAGAGTTTGAGAGCCTTGTCCCCACTGCCCCCCAACTCCTAAGTTTACTGAAGTAGGAGCCCCCCCATTGGATATTTGTGCAGAAATTAGCCCTTCTCTGGTAGAGTGGGGGCACAGACGGGGTGGTGGGCAGCCTAGAGCAGAGTTCGGGAGGTCCCATAGTGCGGCCCAGGGAAAGCTGGTTGCTGGGTGTTGGGAGAGGGGAGGAGGCTGGGAGAAGCCGTGCCAATGCCCTGGGGCACGTCCCTCACCACCAGCCCATACACCAACCCAGAGAGGTGGGAGCCTCTTTCTCCCCTAGCCCCGCTGTACAGCTATTAAGTGGGAATTTGCCAATCAATAAATCAAGGCACCTGAAAAATGAACCGGGAACCACACTGGCTCCTTCCCTCTTCTTGATTAAAACAAACAACATTATGAAATGTCAACCTGTCAGTCGTTTGGAAAGTTTGTGGCATGGAAAGGCGATTACCCAAATGACTTTTTAAAAGTATGAGCATTTGCCTGGCTGAACGGTTTTTAATTAATGCCCCGAGTTAGTGTTAATAACTATTCATAGCTCCGTACGCTGGGCTTGGGGTGGGTTCAGGAAACGTTTGGTCTCTGGCAGAGGCACAGGGCTGACCCGGGCTGGTGACGGGGCCGTCGGCCGCTTTCGCAAACCTGAGGGACCTCAGGGTCCATCTGGGCCTTGGCGGGGAGGAGGTTGTTTGCACTGAGGGTGTGGGTTTGGGTAGCAGCGTGACTTTTCACGGCACCATGAGGGTTGCTGCTGTCCAGGTGGCCTCCAGGGCCAGCTCTCCCCAGATAGGTACCCGTACCCCCAAACCTTTCGGGGGATTCTTTGGAAAAATAATGTGGCTTGGGGTTACACCACGTAAACTTACCTCCCTCATTTTCTGTGATCTCATTTTCCCTTAAAATATCATTGGAAAAGTGTTTTTGAGTTGAACATTTTATTTTCCATGAAACATGGTGAAACCGACGTAGATGGAGGCCAAGGCTAGGCGGGAGGGCGAGGGTGCGGGGCCGCCCGCCTCTGTGGGTCAGCCGTGGGCAGGCGCTCGGCCACAGGCACGTCCTGACCACTGCCCGGGGACACTGCACCTCGATGCCCCGGCTCAGGAGGGGTTCCTGACCCTATGAGCAGAAGGTGTCCCCAGGGGCCAAGATGTGGTTTCAAAAGAGAAAACCTGATGGGCTTGTAAACTAACTTCCTTCCTTCCTTCCATTCTTTTCAGCACAGCGGGTTGGCCTCTATCTTTAGCCTCCTGATAGGGACTCTGCTCAGGACCCAGGGGAGAGGTCAGACTGGGCCTACTGTTAGCAGCTCCAGGGGGAGGTGGGTTGTTGGGGAAGACTTGAGGCATCGGAGAGCCCCCAGGGCAGCAAGGATAGCCGCTCTGGCTTGGCAGTCGGGAGGGAGCTTTGCTGGTGCTGTGGCCAACCACCCACCTCTGGAGCCCTGCGGGCCGGAGGGTAGCACATGGCACCGGGGCCCCTCTCCTTAAGGTTCTGTTTACCCCATGGGGCTCTAGGAAGCCCCACCCAGGAGGCAAATGCCCACTCTAAAGGAATTTAAGATCTCCTTGCAGGGGAGAGAGGTAATACTCTCTCTGGGTACATAGAGGGTACAAGAGGTAATACTGGGGCTCAAAGCCCAGCCACCACCAAGGGCTGGAAAGGCAGGTGGCTTCCTATAGGAGGTGGTACCTGGGCAGGGCCTAAAGGGAAGGTGTTAGGGAGGGGCAGGCTGAGGGAGGCCTTGCAGGTGCAGGGGAGTAAAGATTAGATAACAATGGAGAAGTCCTACAAACAAGTCCCAGAGTGGAGAGGAGGGCTTGGGAGAGGGGAGCAGGGATGCAGAGTAGGGGGCCTTCGACTTGAGGCGGCGGGATGGGTCTGTGCGCAGAAGGCAGTAGGGAGCCACTGACGACTAGCAAGCAGGGTTGGATGTAATCGATATTTCAGTATAGGTAGCTTGGGAGAGCAGTACAGAAGGGGCCGGACCAGGCAAGCTAAAAGGCAGGGAGCCCAGGTGGGGGCCCTTACAGCAGCCGCAGAAGGCAGGACAGCAAGGTTGCTGTCAGCTTTTCCCCTGGGGCCAGAAGAGCTTGGTTCAAATGTGGACTCAACTATTTACTAGCCTCATAACCCTGAGCTAGTTTTAAATCTTTCTGTATAACAGGGACCTCATCTTCCACACAGGAATACTAATATTCATTCATTCATTTAAGCGAAAGAGGGCTGCATCCTCCAAAAGATGTTGATCATACAGTGGAGAACCAGGTACATTCTCGGCACGCAGAGATACAAACTAGAATTAAATAAACACATGTGATCATTTCAGATGAGGTCAAGTGCTGTGAAGAGCCACGTGGCTTGTACAGCTTGGGTGGCCCATGTCATAGGGTCATCATGGACGGCCTCTCTAAGAAAGACGGTCTGAGCCGAGACTCTGGACGTTAAAGTGTTTCGGTCTCAGGAAGCAGTAAGTGCAAAGGACCTGAGGCATCAAAGATGGGAAGCTTTTCAGCCCAGAAATAGAGCTAGTGTGCGGAGGGATAGATAACAGGGTGAGACGTGGCACAAGATGAGGGACTTAAGTAAAGGAATCTATGTGAAGTGCTGGAACACAGTAAGCACTTAGCAAATGATGTTTTTGTTATGTGGACATCTGGGCTGGAGGCTAACAAGAGCCTCGGCTGTGGTCATGGCTGTGGGGACATAAGAGAAGACGGATCATGAACCACATGAGCAGAAGAACTGACCAGGGGTAGTGATTCATGTGATCTGGGGGGATATTGTCCATGTGGGTAACTGAGAGAGGAAAGTCAAATTCACTGAAATGGGAAGGTGCTTAGGGGAGCCTGGTTGAGGGGGAAAGAAGGAGTTACCACTGAATGTGGACAACTTGAGGTTCTTTGGGAATCAGTGGTCAGCCTGTCCTGAAGGCTGTTTTCACCCTGGGACTTAGGAGAAAGGGCAGGGGCAGGGATTTGGGGGGATCTTAAAGGACCAGGGGGGAGGATGGGCATTCAGCGGGGCTGGGGCTGGAGCCTTGGGGTCCCCGTCTATACTGGACCCAGGAGGAAGAGGAAGGGAGGGGGCAGTTCCTGGGCCTGGACACCAAACGAGGCCCATGAGGATCCTGGTTCTCAGGCACAAGCCCATTCACCCGCTGCATGCTTTCGCAGAGAAGCAGGCCCCTTATTTCTGGCGTGGCCTCGGCTGCCTCCATGGAGCTGGGCCTCTGTTTCCAGCCAGGGGTTATGTAAGAAGCTCCGGGAAGTGCATGGAGACACATGTCCTGAACCAAAGTGGCTAGTGTCATCAGAGCTCTCTGTCTGTAATGGCACAGGTATTTGGAAAATGCCACGGAGCAGGTCTGTTAACCCTCTGGCCTGCAGCGTGTCAGCTGGGTTAGGATTCTCGGTCAGGTTTTATAGACTGCACCCTTCAGGGGAAGGTGCTTCTCTCCCATCAGTGAAATCTACAGCTGCCTCTCAAGTCACCCACACTTGCCCCCTGGGGTGTGGCTCACCCCTGCTCTGCGGATCACACAGGAGGTCCCAGGTGCACCCCTGCTGGATCTCACCTCGAATTCCAACTTGGGGGCAAGCTTGCCATATCTATTTCTGACTCCACAAGCAATCCTGCAACTTCCATTCTGACTGTTCTCTTTAAAAATTGAGTGTATAGTATTATTTCTAACTTAAGACTATGGGATGCCCATTTTATTTGTATTATCTTTTTAAATACTAAGGTTTTTTTTTTTTTTTTCATTCACCAAACAGGGCCTGGTCACTTTAGATATGTGGAAATAAAACAAATTGCCCATACACTTGCTACCCAGAAATGACAGTGGTTAAACTTTTGCCTTCTCCTTCCAAGTTCACCTTTATAAACTGTGCAATTCTGTAATCTAGTTATTTTTACACTGCTAGCAGTTAACCCTTACCAGTTAACTTACCCCGACCAGGAAACAAGCTACGCACTTGAACGTGTGGTTTAATTTAGCACCAAAACCCCATGTGTGAAATGCAGACATGCATAATTCTGTTGTCCGTCCTCCACCAGGAATAACAGGAGTGATCATGGCTAATGGTTGTGGAAGTCTTTTGAGTGACAAAGAATGGTGATGACCGTGGCTCCCATTGCTCAGGTGAGAAAGGGGACACCCAGGAAGGGATCCAGGGTGACAGAGCTGATGGGTGGCCAAGCTAGGATTTTAGTCTTAGACTGTCTGGATCTAGAACCTGTAAGTGTGTGTGACATCATTTTGCTTACTCACCAAGCCTTTGCATCATCCCATCTGCAACGTTTCTGCCGGATACTCGACTTCCCCTTGTCTGCGCCTGGAATGGGCAGCTTTGCCAAATGAAGCCCGAGTTGGTATATTGGCTAGAACTCTTTACAAAGGCTGTAATCCAGCTGACAATAAGTTTGCCCATTCTGGTGCCCTCTTCCTCGTCTCTAAACTGGCTCGCCCGGAATCCTTGTGGATTAGGAGCAAGAGAACTAGATCTCTGTTGTTTTAAGCCAAAGGCTGTTGTGCGGAACTGGTTTGCTTTCCCATAAAGTCATTGTCCTGGAGTATACACGTGCGGAGAGTGACGTGCACACATACATATTTTTTTGAGGTCAGGTTGTCCATATACGATCGATTCCCACGGCCCTTATTCAAGAGCAGGAGGACCTACCGTAGGCTCCATGGGTAGGCTCAGAAAAGCCAGCTCAGTCTCCTGGAGAGGCACGTTGAAATGATTTCGTGGGTAGATCACGCTGGCCTGAAGCACCACTCAGCCTGTGTGCTCATCACCGCCTCCTTCCTCACACAGACCCCCCTTTGCAGGAGCCACAAACACAGGAGCCCTAAACACCCTTGGATTGGCCAGAGCTTCGTCTCTCCGTTACAGCGCTGACTTGGGAGTCCATGGGGGATTTTTCCCCCCAGGGGAAACCCCCAGCAAGGTACACTAGGAAAGAGGGGGGAAAACCGGCTGTCTTGCCACAGTGCTTATTTTGGTTAGATGAGGGATAATCCTCACTTGCTGTCTACTTGTCCTGACATCCCTGTAACAGGTCTTGGGTGTTCCAGCTGGTGATGAGCTAAGGAGATGGGCACCGAGCAACCCCTGTTCATGGCATCTCTTCTGGAGAAACTCCTTGGAGGGGAGGTGGGAGGGAGGGGGAGAGAGAGAGTGTATTTATTTAGGGAAATGTGCATTTGTGAGTGTTCTCCAAGTCCACATTTCACAGTTGGGCCAGAATAATTAGGAGGTGAATTACCATCTGGGCATGTTAGTTCTGTTTACTGGTACTGAGTCAGTGCCCATTAATAAAGCCCTTGATTTGGGTTTGGGATGTCCCAACTTTTCTTTTGTGAAAAAATAACTGTCTGTCTGTCTCTTCTCATTGGGGCTTTATTTGATTTGAGCTGGAATGAGTGAGTTTGTAGGAAAGACCCCCGGGCAGCTGGCGGACCAGGATGGGGTGGGGAGGAGAAGGGGTGGGCAGCACAGAGAGCCTTTCCATGCTTCCTCAGCTAGAAAATTTAAAAAGATAAACAATCCCTAATCCTGACCCGGGGGCAAATCCCAATAAAGATCCAGGTTAATTTTTCCTGCCGATACAACCCTTGAGTTCAGTATACGAATTAGACGGTTCTATGGGCCTAATTTGCCCGATCAGATTGTGTAATTATCTTTTACAGGCCTGGGTGTGATGTGTGCCCGGTGTTTATCCTGCAGGGGGCTGAGCGTGTGTTTGGACTGAGAGGTGCTGGTCTACCTGCCAGGCCGAGCGGAGGCGGGAGCTGCCGGGCTGTCTGCCTGGTCCAAAGCAGGCCCAGCGCACCTGCATGGATCCCATGAGCCAGGATTGGAGTTAGGGAGAGCGTCGCTGGGAGGCACTTAGGGGAAAGCCTGTGGGCTGGACTGGGGGGCTTTGGGAAAGAGCAGTGGCCTTGAGGACTGCCAAAGGCCTTCCACAAAGGGTCTGCATGAAGGATGGCAGGTTTGTAGGTTGGAAGGAAGTCGAACTCCGAGCTGGATCAGATGCTCATGACCTTAGGCATTTTTGTCGTCATGACCCCCTTTCCAACATTTAAAAAAAAAAATGGCATTTTCTGATTGCCGTGGTGTAGGATGACTGCCGAGCAGGCCGGATTCATTGATATGTAAGCTTTCATATTATACTCCTTCTGTTCCTTCTGGTTTTATTAGAAATTAGGACGTGCTCATGGTTGGGGGTCCCGGGCACTGCCTCCTACGCTCAGTGGGCTTTGGCCTTTAGGTTCGTGCCTAGAAATGGGACCCAGTGGTTTGGTCTCCTACCAGAGACTTGACCTGCTCTGTGGAAGTCACGGCCCTCCGACGCTGGACCCATCCGGAAGGTCCAAGAATTCTCCCACCTGCAACCCTTACTTTGGCCACAGAGGGGCCACGCACTTATAGAGTGGGAGAAGCCCGTGTTTGATCCTGCCTGTATTTCCTGCCCTCCCTCTGCTGCGGTGCGTGGCTTCTGTTGTCTGATGCCTTGCCCGATGTTCCTCGGTCGGAGGGATCCCGGGGGACCAGCCCCTTCCATCTTGGCTGGAGGTGGTGGGGCCAAGAACCCCTAGGTGCTGTTTGGCTCAAGGCATCCCCCCTCCAGGAGACCCCTGGAAGGAACCGGTCAGGGTGGGGGTGCAGATGGAAGGGAGGGACCTTTGGGGGTCCAGCTGTGGGTAGCCCGTGGCACAGCGGTTGGGTGCCAGGCATGACCTGCTCCCATTGGCCTGTTCTGAGGGAGTGCCATCTGCTCCGGGTCCAGCCGTGGTCCACACTGGGCACGGAAGGGCCAGGGGAGGTGGGTGTACAGGGCTCCGCATGGCAGATGCTGAACCACTGGGCCGGGAGTGGCTGCATCCGCGGTCCCCCAGGCTTCCTGGAGGCCCCCGATAGGCCTGCGGACACAAACAGCAGAGGGGAAGAGCCCCGCTCACGTTAAGGAACAGAGCAGAGACAAACCATTCCGTCGATTGCAGTGCTTCTTAGAGTATGTGTTAGGCTGGGGCTTGGATCCAGGTGGGGGATGGGGGCAGAGGGGCAGCTCTCTTGGGATGTGAGTGACGTCTGGCACCGTCTGGCACTCCACAAGTCAGCTGGGCAGGTGGAGTACTGGACAGGGGTTGGGGAGGGTCGGGAGGGTGGAGTGGGATCCATTTGCCTGAGGTTTCTGGGGAACGAGACACAAGGCAAGTGTTAGAGGGCACCCCTGCTAAGCCGGGACCACCCAGAGTGTGCTCTGCGGGCCGCCAGCGCTGGGCTTACCCAGGAGCTGATAAGAGAGGCAGGATCTCAGGCCGCCCCCTCAGAGCCATTGATTCTGAATTTGAACAGAATTTCCAGATGGTCCTTACATTTCAGTGCATATTAGACTTACCTGGGGAGCTTCAATTTTTTTTTTTTTTTTTT
>ML096298.1:9440-21940 GCA_003697995.1 Taxidea taxus jeffersonii | reverse complement strand
TCCCTGGTCTCTGGCCACACTCCATGCCCACCCAGCCTGTGACTGAGTGTTTCTATCTCTGGTGCACAGCCCCATCTGGAGTCTCCAAATCCAGCAGATTCATGCCACGCTGCTCCTCCTTGAGCAGGAAGGTGAGTCTCCCCAGATCTGCCTCTTGTGGGGTCTCTGCTTAGGATCAGTGGTCTGACTGTGATTTGGGCCATGGTTTAAGGTAACCCTATCTGAAAACTAACTCTTCAGCTCTGTCTCTGTAGTTGGCTTCCCCACTCTGATACCTGGCAGCTCTGCCACACACAGCCACCCCCAATTTTTTTGTGACCCCATGGGACCCGAGACTACAGTGTCCCTGTGGTGGCTCCACTCCTGCTTAGCCTCTGGAGTGATATCCCTCAGTGGAGATGACTTCTAAATGTTCTGATTTTATCCTCCACCGCTCTGCCCCTTGCTGTGAGCTGGCCCCTCCCCCCACGGTCTATCTTCCCAAGGCTTTGAATTCACTTCTCCATATGTCCTACCTTTCAGAAAGTAGTAGATTTTCTGTTCCTAGAATTGATGCTCTTCTCTTCTATCTCGTTTTGAGTTTGTAGGTGTTTGGAATGGTTCGATACCTACCTAGCTAAACTCCTGTGATCTGATATCATTTCAGGCTGCTACTCCTCTGCCATCTTTCCTCTCTCTCTACCTTAGTATTTTTTCATATATTCTTTATCATCTCTCATATGGAAGCTAGAAATTAAACTCCTCAGCTATAAGAATTTTTCCTTAATGTCTGTCTCTCTCCTCTCAGATTGTGAATAAATATATGCCTATATAATTTTAAAATTTATAAGTTATATATATGATAATATATAACTTTAATATTATAATTATATATAATATATAATTGTATATATAAGTATAATTATAATATTATATATATATACTTTAATATATGTTATAATACATAAAATTTTATACTCTGTACATATTTTTTTCTGATCTATTTGCAAGAGATTTGGGGGCCTTATGCCTTTTTAATTCCTTTTTAATTTTTTTTTACTTTCAATAGTTTTTAAAATTTAAACTCAATTATCTGACATATAATATATTATTAGTTTCAAAGGTAGAAATCACTGTTTCATCAGTCTTATATCATACCCAGTGCTCATTACATCATGTGCCATCCTTAATGCCCATCACCCACTTACCCTATCTCTCCACCCCCTTCCTCTCCAGCAACCCTCAGTTTGTTTCTTGTAATTAAGTTTCTTATGGTTTGTCTTCCTGTCTGATTTTGCCTTTATTTTTTCCTCCCTTCCCTTATGATTCTGTTTTGTTTCTTAACTTCTACATATGAGTGATATATGATAATTGTCTTTCTATGATTAACTTATTTTGCTTAGCCTAATACCTTCTAGTTCCATCCACATTATTGCAAATGGCAAAATTTCATTTTGTAATGGCTCAGTAGTATTCCATTGTATATATATACAACATCTTCTTTATCCAGTCATCTGTTGATGGACGTCTGGGCTCTTTCTGTAGTTTGGCTATTGTGGATATTGCTGCTATACAATAGGTGTGCAGGTGCCCCTTTGGATCACTACATTTTTATCTTTGAGGGAAACCCTTAGTGGTGCAATTGCTGGGTTTTAGGGTAGTTCTGTTTCAATTTTTTAAGGAACCACCATTCTGTTTTCCAGAGTGGCTACACCAACTTGCATTCCCACCAACAGTTTAGGAGGGTTCCCCTTTCTCCACATCCTTGCCACATCCTTTCTGTCATTTCTTGAGTGGTTAATTTTAGCCATTCTGACTGATGTGAAGTAGTATCTCATTGTGGTTTTGATTTGCATTTCTCTGACGCTGAGTGATGTTGAGCATTTTTTTTCATGTGTCTGTTGGCCATTTGGATGTCTTCTTTGCAGAAGTGTCTGTTCATGTTTTCTGCCTATTTCTTGATTGGATTATTTTTTCTTTGGGTGTTGTATTTGATGAGGTTTTTTTTTTTCTAGATTTTAGATATTAACCCTTTATCTGATAAGAAATTTGCAAATATATTCTCCCATTCTGTCAGTTGTCTTTTGTTTTAGTTGACCATTTCCTTTGCTGTGGATAAGTTTGTTATCTTGATGAATTCCCAATAGTTCATTTTTACCTTTGTTTCCCTTGCCTTTGGAGATGTGTCTAGCAAGAATTTGTTGCACTGAGATCAGAGAGGTTGGTGCCTGTGTTCTCCTGTAGGACTTTTATGGCTTATCTCACTTTAAGCCTTTCAACCATTTTGAGTCTACCTTTGTGTGTGGTGTAAGGAAATGGTTTTGTTTCATTCTTCTGCATGTGGCTGTTCAATTTTCCCATCACCATCTGTTGAAGAGACTATCTTTTATACATTGGACATTCTTTCTTGCTTTGTCAAAGATTAGTTGACCATAGAACTGAAGGTCCATATCTAGGTTATCTTTTCTGTTCCATTGATCTTTGTGTCTCTTTTTGTGCCAGTACCATACTGTCTTGATGATCACAGCTTTGTAATAAAACTTAGAGTCTGAAATTGTGATGCTACCAGCTTTGGTTTGTTATTTTGTTGTTTGTTTGTTTGTTTTAACATTTCTTTGGATAGTCAGGGTCTTTTCTGGTTCCATACAAATTTTAGGGTTATTTGTCTCAGCTCTGTGAAAAATGTTGAAGGTATTTTGGTAGGGGTTGCTTTGAATGTATAGATTGCTCTAGGTAGCATAGACATTTTAACAATATTTGTTCTTCCAGTCCATGAGCATGGCATATTTTTCCATTTCTTTGTGTCTTCCTCATTTTCTTTCATGAGTGTACTGTAGTTTCCTGAGTACAGATCCTTTGCCTCTTTGGTTAAGTTTATTCCTAGGTACCTTATGGGTTTGGGTGCAATTATAAATAGGATCAGCTCTTTAATTTTTCTTCCTACTGTCTCATTATTAGCATATAGAAATGCAACTGATCTGTGCATTTATTTTATATCCTGTCACTTTGATGAATTCCTGTATGAGTTCTAGCAGTTTGGGTGGTGGAGTCTTTTGCATTTTCCACATAGAATATCATGCCACCTGAAAAGAGTTTGACTTCTTCTTTGCTGATTCTGATGCTTTTTATTTCTTATTGCTGTCTGATTGCTGATGCTAGGATTTCTAGTACTGTGTTGAACAATAGTGGTGATAGTAGATATCCCTGCTTTGTTCCTGACCTTAGGGGAAAAGCTCTTATTTTTCCCCATTGTGAACAATATTTGCTGTGGGCTTTTCATAGATGACATTTATGATATTGAGGTATGTTCCCTCTATCCCTACACAGGGAAGAGTTTTAATAAAGAAAGTATGCTATACTTTGTCAAATGCTTTTCCTACATCTATTGAGAAGATCATATCGTTCTTATCCTTTCTTTTTTTAATGTAGTGTATCACACTGTTTGATTTGTGGATGTTGATCTATGCTTTAAGGCCAGGAATAAATCCAACTTGGTCATGGTGAATAATCCTTTTAATGTACTATTGGAACCCGTTGGCTAGTATCTTGGTGAGAATTTTTAATACAAGTCTTTCTCAAGAAACAAGAAAGCTCTCAAATACCCAACCTAAACTTACACCTAATGTAGCTGGAGAAAGAACAGCAAAGGAAGCTTAAACCCAGCAGGAAAAGGGAATTAATAAAAATTAGAGCAGAAATCAATGAAATTAGAAACCAAAAGAACAGTAGAATATATGCTTAACATCACGCATCATCAGGGAAATACAAATCATAACTATATGAGATAACACCTCTCACTATTCAGAATGGCTAAAATAAACAACACAGGAAGCATCAGGTGTTGAGGATTCAGAGAAAAGGGAACCTTCTTGCACTTTCAGTGGGAATGTAAACTGGTGCAGCCACTCTGGAAAATAGTATGGAGGAGCCTCAGAAATCTAAATATAGGACTACTTTATGACCCAGCAATTGCACTGTGAGGTATTTACCCAAAGGATACAAAAATGCTGACTTGAAGGGAAACACACAAACCGATATTTATAGCAGAATTATCAACAATAACCAAGTTATGGAAATAGCCCAAATGTCTATTGAGTGATGAATGGATAAAGAAGAGGTGCAGTGTGTGTGTGTGTGTGTGTGTGTGTATGAATATCAGTCATAAAAAATAATGACAAATATTTTTATTCAACACTTTAAGCTATTAATTTTATTGTTCCATAATTTTTGTTGATGTTGGTGAGAATTTCCATGTCATTTCTTTATTAGAAAATTTGTCTTTTTTAAAATATTTTATTTATTTATTTGACAGACAGAGATCAGAAGTAGGCAGAGAGGCAGGCAGAGAGAAAGAGGAGGAAGCAGGCTCCCTGCTGAGCAGAGAGCCTGATGTGGGGCTCAATCCCAGGACCCTGAGATCATGACCTGAGCCAAAGGCAGAGGCTTAACCCACTGAGCCACCCAGGCACCCCAGAAAATTTGTCTTTTATCTCTGGAAGTTTTCAAGGTTTTATTATTAACCTTAATGCTCTAGAGATTAAGTTTGTTGTTTAATTTTGTCCATTATATGTTTTAATGTTCAAATTGCTCTATATTTAAGTTGTCCTTACAGTTTTAGTTATAAGTGCACTTTAAATAGATCATATCACCTCTTCAATTAATCAGTATGCCCAGCTCCTCTGAAGTTTGTACTGCAGGTTTATATTCAAGTCTTTTATCTCCTCTGTTTCCTTAGTTTTAGAAAATTCTCAACAGTTATTTTTCCAATATTGGTTTTCTCCGATCTCTATTCTCTCACTTTCCTTATGTTAGTGTTGGAGATTCTCCAACTATGTTCTATCTGTCTTCTTTGCTATTTTACATGTTTTAAGCATCCCCTGGTTTTTGTATTATAAATCATTTACATGTCTTTTTAATTTTCTAAAATAGTTGTTTTTTTGTCTCATTTTATTTTTAATAGGAGACCTAACTTCTTAATAAATTTTAAGAGTACAGCATATTATTTTAAATTTTTATTAAGGAATAATTCACAAATCTAAATATATTTGACATATAAACATAAACATATTGACATATTTAAAATGTACAATGTGGGTAATTTGATAGATATTATAGAATTATTACCAAGATTAAGATAACGAACACATCCATCATCTCAGAAGTTAACACCTTTTTGTGTGTTTTGTATGTTTAAAATCTACTCCAAGTGGAATACCTGGGTGGCTCAGTCAGTCAAGTCTCTGACTCTCGGTTTCACCTCAGGTCATGATCTCCTGGTTTGTGAGATTGAGCCCTGCGTTTTGCTCCCCACTCAGTGGGGAATCTGCTTGAAGAGGCTCTGTCTGCCCCTCCCCCACTCATGTATGCACATATGTACTCTCTCTATATATATAAAATGAATAATTAAATCTTTAAAAACAAAGATCTACTCTGAGCAGTTTTCAAGTACACAGCAATGTATTAATTACTATAATCACCATCATGTTGTACATTAGATCCTCAGAACATATTCATCATATAGGTGAAAGTTTATAATATTTGACCTATGTCTGGTTATTTTACCCTCACTCCAGCCCCTAGCAATCATCATTTTTTTTCTCTTTCTATGAAATTGGCTTTTTTTCGAATTCCACATTTAAGTAATACCATATAGGATTTGTCTCTCTCTGGCTTATTACACTTAGCAGAATGCCTTCCTGTTTTTTGATTTGTTTGTTTTGGTTTTGGTTTTGGTTTTTTTAATGGTAATAATGGTCGATTTGGAATTTGAACTCACATAATTCATATTCTAAAACCTCATTTCTTTCTAGTCTACCAAAATTACCCTCTCAGAAACTAAACAAATGCATTTTTCTTCTCTCTTCTACAAATAAAACCATCGGGGAGGTGTTTGATTTCAAAACTGAATTTTTTTCTAAAATGTCTCTTTAAGTTTCCTGTTTTAATATATATAATCACCTTCTAGGTCCTGGGGAGCTCCAGGAAAGTTAAATATTTAAACATGTTTTCATATGCAGCCTTAAGTACTGTCACACAATAGTGCCTTCCACAGAGAGCACTATAGCAAAATTTGATCCACATTTTTTTTAAAGATTTTATTTATTTATTTGTTATAGAGAGAGAGCGAGCACAGGCAGACAGAGTGGTAGGCAGAGGGAGAAGCAGGCTCCCTGGCGAGCAAGGAGCCCGATGTGGGACTCGATCCCAGGACGCTGGGATCATGACCTGAGCTGAAGGCAGCTGCTTAACCAACTGAGCCACCCAGGCGTCCCTTGATCCACATTTTAACACCAAAGTCCCATAGCATGTCAAAAGATAGGGAAACATGGGGATATTTTTATTTTATTTTGAGAAGCATAGTGAAATTCTAAAATGGTAACAAGCATCTATTTAAAAAAAAATTAACTAAAATCACACTTAACAAATATTTCCACCAATAAACAGTTCAGTCATTCCATTTTTTTTAGAAGATTTTATTTATTTATTTGACAGAGTATAAGCAGGGGAATGGCAGGCAGAGGGAAAAGCGGGCTCCCCACAGATCGGGGAACCAGATGCTGGACTCGATCCCAGGATCCTGGGATCATAACCTGAGCTGAAGGCAGTTGCTTAACCAACTGAGCCATCCAGGTGCCCAGTCATTCCACTTTTAATTGAAAGCAACTTTTCTTGCTCAATATTGTGTATGCAATTCTCTTAAAATATATTGCTTTATCTGTCTCTTTACACACACACACACCTAATATCAGAAAGCATTTGATATGACTTACTCTTGCATAAACATTTCTTCTCCAAGGTAAAAAAAAAATCCTACAACAAACAGGTTAATTTATTCCCACAACGGAGAAGAGAAATTACTAGTTTTATTAATAAATTTAGTTTTCTCATGACCTTCTTTTTGTAAAAAGGAATAATGTACTTAAACAAAGATTAATATATTTTTTAAATGATGATGGTGTCTTACAAGAAAAGTTATAAATAAAACATACTTGAAATAGGTATATTATTAATATTACATATATATTTTTACGTATGTTTTTAAGAGAAACTTTTATAAGATCTTTCTACTTTTTTTTTTCTGTTTGTAGATTTAATGCAGTTTTGAAAATGCTATTAGCCTGGAGACATTATTAATTTTTTCCAAATGTGTCATGCATCTGGTGTTTACTTCTAGGAATAGATGCTATAAAAATGAGCAGTAAAAGGGGTGCCTGGGTGGCTCAGTTGGTTGAATGACCTACTCTTGGTTTCTGCTCAGGTCCTGATCTTAGAATCCTGCGATTGAGCCCTGCCAGGAAGTGTGCTTGAGGATTTTCTCTCCTCCCTCTCCCTTAGCCCCTCACCCTGCTCGTGCTCTCTCTCTCTAAACTAAATAAATAAATCATTAAAATAAATGAGCAGGAAGAAACATTTTTGTGAAGATACTCTTTCCTAGTCATTTCCTTCCCAGGACACTGAACAATGAAAGGTGATTTTTCCTATCATGTACATATTTTTATAAAATGCACAATTTCTCCTCTATGACCCTGCCTTCTTTTGTTAATAAATATTATTATCTATGCATTCTATATTTATGTGTACTCAATAAATATTAATATGATAGCAACTAATATGGTGATGGTATAAATACTAATGCCCTCAAAATCCCAGAGGAAATCTTTTCCATGACTTAGTTTTACTTCTGATTATTTTAATTTATATTTTACATGTACAAATATATTTTAAAATATTATTCTTATTGTTGATAAAATTTTAAGAGAGAGATTTAGCAACATAAAATATATATCTATATATATCCCCTGCATTTAAGTATCAATTTCAATTGTTATAGTTTCTTTTAGGGTGTGTTTGGCTGGTTCAGTCAAAAGAAAGTGAGACCTTGATTTTAGGGTTGTGAGTTTTGAACTCCATGCAGGGTGTACAGATTACTTGAAAAATAAATAAACTTTTTAAAAACTAAAAAAATAAATAAAAATAAAAGTGAAATAGAATGTGAATGGCAAGATGAAATAGTTAAAAAAGATAACTTTTCTTAAAATCCTCTAGTTATTTGAATCTAGGGGCATTTGTCTACATATTTTAGTCAGACAATTAACATAAGTTGGTTAAGAACTCAAGTTTTTATTTTAGAGAGATCATGTTTCAAGTTTAGTCTTGCCAATTACTTTTAGAGATTTTGCAAATTAATCTCAGAGGCAATTTCCTTATCTGAATTTAGACCAACAATAATATAACTTTAAGAGTTTTGTTTCTTGAAGTGTCAAATAGCATAACAGCTTAGTACTAAATTACTGTTAAATTTCCCATTGGAATGTAGTTTTATTGTCAATCTTGTTCATGGCCATTAGGCTATGATGTAGGGACCAAGAACATGGGTTTGGCAGTTAGATTGTCTGGTTTCAAATCTCAGATCTTACACTATGTAAACCTGAGCGAGTTACAGTCAATAATAAATGTGAGCTTTAGTTTGCTTATCCATAATATAGGGTAGATAATAATAACAACTCTCCATGGTGGTTTTGTGAGAAGATGAGGTAGTTGTTGAAAACATTCAGAATAAAACCTGATACTGTCGTTATCACAGCACATAATGACTTCTGTCATACAGTAGATGCCAATTAAATTATATTTTCATAAATGAATAAAAGCTAACATTTATTTTTATTAATTTTATTTTATATTTTAAAGTTACATATATTAAATTTATGTAATACTTATTGCTGAAATTTATTTTAGGCATAACTATTAACTTCTTCCCATTTGGGGCAAAGGAAAGTTACAGGAAAATATGTCCAGAAGATTCTCTAAATCCAGAATTCCAGATAGAGAAGAGGTCTCACATCAAACTTGCTTTTCATTCAATCTCACTCTCATTTCTTCCCCCTCTTTGTGTTCATCTTCATAACTACATCATTTGACTACAATATATTTTACTTAGAATTAATTTTATTCATGGCATGTCTCTAGTTGATATTGTTTCAATTGCCTAGGTGCTAAAAAAGAAACAAACTCAATGTGGCTTAAAATAAAGTTTGTATCTCCCCTGACACACTAATTCATTGGCTCAGTCCTATTATGGATCTGGCTTCTTTCCATTCCTCTATTCTGCCATCCTCACTATGTTACCTTCAATCCTCACAGTAACTACTCTTGATGAGGTGGCTGTAGTGGTTCTAGACACAAAACAAAAGAAGAGGGATTATTTATTTCTAAATTATAAATATATTTCTTTTATGCAAAACTTTTATTCAAAATTTTCACATTACTGCCTATCTCAAGCATTCCTCCTTTCATGTATTTTTGACTAGAACTAAGCTATTTATCCCCCTCAAAACCCATCTCTTCAGAGGGAATGATTGGCTTGTAGCAGTTTTTAAGATCCAGCAATGAGTTTGAGGGAAAAGGATGGACACCTTAAACAGTAGAGGCTTTCTTTATATGACACATGGGAAAGGAGGGTATGAAACTTGAAATACCAATCTTTCTACCTTTTTTTTTTTTAACTTTTCTGGACTTCTTTCATTATTTCTTATAGTGACCAACCTTAAGCAGTATTCCTTTCATTAGCTTCAGAGAAACTGTAGGCTTCAAGAGCACAACTTAAAAGTTACTGGAATAAGTAGCCACCAAGGTCTATTTCAGCTATGAATCCTAGAAAAAGAGAAAGAATACAAGTTAGAAGGCTACATTAATTTCACATGGGTATGGTAATGAATTGCTAAAAAGTTCATGGCTTAAAACACTAAAAATGTATTATCCTATTTCTGAAGGCCAAAAGTCCAAAATCCGTTTCACTGAACTAAACCAAGTAGGCAATGCTCCATCCAGAGGCAGCAGGAGAGAATCTATTCCTTGCTTCTTTCAACTCCTCTCTCCTCCTCTAATGTGCCTGACAATTTTCCTTTCCCCTTTTCTATAAGAATTCATGTGATTACATTTAGAGCCCACCTAGATAATCCAGAATAATCTACCCCTGTAAAGATTCTTAATTTAATCACATCTGTAATAACACTTCTTCTTTTTTAAAAAATTACTTATTTTATTGATGTATAGTTGACACAAATGTTATATTAGTTTCAGATGTATTACATAGTGATTTGACAGCTTTGCATGTTACTGTGTGTACACTACAGGTGTACCTACCATGTGTTATCTGGACTCTGTTGCTGATACAGCAAGACTTGTGATGTCTTTTCACTTTAGAAACCTCTGTAGGAATAGGTGGGGGGTTGGAATTTAGACCTCCATCTATAATTCCACTATAGCATTCTAAAATGTGCCTCAGACATGAATCCTTGGTCTAAACTTCAGTGGATGTATTTACGTATTCTCATTTCTCTAATAACTGATCAGTAGGGTAATAACCTCAGAGAACTATTTTACAAAATCTTCCCTTCTCAAATTCTGATTTTTTTTTTTTTATTCTTGGGGGAGGTGCTAAAACTCAAAAGTGGTGGACCAGTTTCTCTGAAAAGCTCCATATGGGTATTGGTCTCACAATAATTTTGGTATCTAATTTTGTCTCACTGACATCTGAATGGAAACTGAGGAAGAACAAGTCCTTTTTAATGTCCTGTTATGAAGATTTTAAATATAGGAACCTGGCATATTTTTGTGCATAATGGAAGTGGTTGGAAGTACTATATTTTTAATGGACAGTATAAATGCAGATTGAAAAAAATAATTCTTAGGGTTTTATATTTTACTTTTATAAAGAAAGAGTATCAGATTCAGATTAAACAGAGACAGGCACCATCACATCAGAGTTACTCCATGGAGAGGAAATTAAAGCCTGAGCATTCCAAGTAAAAGGCATATTACAGCTTTTCAAACACCTAATTTCTCTCAGTGGTGTGGGAAATATAATGACAGGTAGCACTTCTGCAACTCAAGTGGCTCTTATACACCATCTGCTTTTAAATGTCATAAACTGCTTTGCAGTTTTTAATTTTCAGTCTTCAAGGAGGTATAAGAGTAGAGCAATCATGTATGTAAGTATTCATACCTTTATAGTCTTTCAAAGCAACAATTTGTGACTCCAAAATACAGAGTTGTATTTAATATTTTTGCATTCTTTTAGACTTTTTCTCCAGTTAGGCAAAAATAGTTCAATTTTTTTTCCTTATACAAATATATATCACTGGACCATGTGATATGGTATGGTCTGGTTGCCTTTAAAAGGAAAATAATGTATATAAGAAAAAATAATGCCAGGTAATAAAAATAAATGGCTATTTTTGATATACATATTATCACCCATATAGAAGAATCTCCAATATTGGAGATATAAAAACTATGATTTCTCTATAGTATTATCAGCTGATCTAAAAAAATGACACCAAATATCTCTAATGCTAAAGACTCAATTCTAATGAATGTTTGCTAGTGATAATACATTTGCATAGTAAATCTTTATTATACTGTAGATTTTACCCTTGCTAAATTTAGAGATCTTGACTTTGATGATAATTTAATTTCATCTTTACCTAATTTATGTTTTTGGAATAGAACACTGAGGGTTTATTTGTTCATTTGTTTTTACTTTAGATCTTCAGATATTTTGGTTTTACCATTACAAATTCTCTTCTCAATTTTGAATACTAAATACAAATATATAAAAATTGATTACAACTCTACTATATACTAATCCTAGTATTAAAAGACTAAGAAATAATAGGTTAAGCCACATACAGTACCATTTTATAGGTCAAAATAATCAAATGTTAGCAATGTCATAATGGTACAAACTAACAGGAAAGATGTATAGTATAATCTCTATCTTTATTTATGACTTCAAGAAAACTTTGGGAAATTAAGAAGAGTAATGAAGTAACATAGTACTTGAAAGAAGAAAGGTGAATCATTATAGTAGGTGAGAGAGTGAACGTACATTAGACTGAGTGGATAGCATAAACAAAGGTGTTCTGCAAGTGCATGGCAAATATAAAGGGGAGGTCAGAAATTCATTAGAAACCATATCTGAGTAAGATCCTTGGATAAGGAAAAAAGGGAAGAATATGGAGTTTCTAAAAGAGAAATGTTGTAATGATTAGGAAACTTGACAGGTGTTCTGATTTCTTCTTTCTTCTGGTCCTTGATTTTTTTTTTAATTTTGTTTATTTATTTGACAGAGAGATTACAAGTAGAGAGAGAGGAAGGCAGAGAGAGAGAGAAGGAGAAGCAGGCTCCCCACTGAGCAGAGAGCCCAATGTGAGACCCGATGGTTTTAACCCACTGAGCCACTCAGGTGCCCCTGGTCCTTGATGTTTTACAATTAGGATTGAGCAGGTGATCTACTTAGGACAATGGCTGGTAAATGAAAAGGATGTGTGGTGCTTTCTAATAGAAATTTGAAGGTTCTCACCCATATCAACTTCTTATTAGACATATCTCTGGAGGCAAGGGAAACAAAAGCAAGATAAAATCATCAAGATAAAAAGCTTCTGCACTGTGAAGGAAACAATCAACAAAACTAAAAAGCAGCCTACAGAGTGGGAGATATTTGCAAATGACATCAGAAA
>RCUC01087645.1:0-13661 GCA_003697995.1 Taxidea taxus jeffersonii | reverse complement strand
CTCAGGAGCCACGTTCTGTGCCTTTGGCAAGAGAACATTTTCTACAAGCTACTGGCTAACACCTCACAGAGGAATTTTATTTAAAGTCCATGTGGGACCAGAAAACTAAAACCAATAAATTGACACTTTCTAAAGAACACAAAATATCTCAAGACTGAAACTGGCAGATAATTTTTTTTTCCTTTTCTTTCAGTATTATAAATCACTATTATTTCAATATTTTTTCACTATTATGATTGAATTCTGAAAGGAGCCTACAGTAAGTTTTGACATTTTCTATCCTCTCAATTTCTGAAATAGATATGTAAACTAGCTCATCCCTCCTTTTATTTAGCATGCTGAATTCTCTCTCCATTAAAAAAAGCATGCATGCTGCCCACTTTTGATATGAAATACATTTTGAAGAGACCTAGATATCTATCATGTAAGTATTTTTCTATGAAACATGTTTCTGCTTTACAGCTTCCTTCAGTAGAGGAAAGGTTGATCTAATTGCCCAATATATTTATCTGTTTCCAGAGGGCAGATCGGTTCAGGATCTTGATCTTTTCCTTGAGCGAGGATCATCTAACTGTTCAGAAATGGATTTGGGAAAATCGAACTGGGGGAACCCCTGGTACAAAGGAGCCCTATAAGCTCTGGTCAGCTCTGAAGCTGAGCCAAGTTGAGCCTCTGACATCTTGGGGAGATTGTTCTCTAAGCCTCATCAGAGAGTATTTCATTAGCCAGAAAGAATTTGTCAGTAGTTTTTATAACAGGCCTTGTCCTCCTAAAAGTCTGTGAATAGAAAATCCACCAGATTCTGACTAGACTGAATGGGGTCAGTTGGGTACTCAAGATGGTCAAACTGACAACCCCTGGAGCTGGTAAATGCCTTCACAGGCTTTAGGGCACGGAGAACCAGACACTGAACATATTACTATTTATCTACCAGGTTGATGTTGATCCAGTTTGGGTTTTTTTTCCTCTCAATTTGAAGTTCTATTGCATAAACATTGAAATAAATAAACACAATTGTGTAAGTTTACTGAGAGAGAAGCCTTTACTTCCCCCATTTTCAGCCTTCTTCTGCCCCCATCATAATTTCAAAGTAACTTGTTCTCCACTGCTACAGGAAAAGAGATACTGGCACCAAAAGCAAAGAGAAATATAATCTACTGCTTCTTGGCTTTTAAGCTTCCAGTGGCCCAGTATAGATAATATGAGGTTCATTTAAGAAAGTTTCAGAGGTATATCACAATGCACCATATTTTGTATTACTGGCTAACTTTAGAGCCTAAGCCCTCACATACGTTTTTACCTAAAGCATCTCTTTACCTTGAGGGAACTCATGGACACCTGTGAACATCTAATAAAAGCAATGGACCCAATCCCTGATAAAACTTATTTTGTGGGGCACCTGGGTGGCTCAGTGGGTTAAGGCCTCTGCCTTCGGCTCAGGTCATGATCTCAGGGTCCTGGGATCAAGCCCCACATCGGGCTCTCTGCTCAGCAGGGAGCCTGCTTCCCCCTCTCTCTCTGCCTGCTGCTCTGCCTACTTGTGACCTCTGTCTGTCAAATAAATAGATAAAATCTTTTTAAAAAAACTTATCTTGTATGCACTAACAAAATTTTGGACATACTTTTAGGGGGTTTCCTGGACATCATGAAAGCATCCATCCAAAACAAACCTATTTTAAGCCAAAATACTAAATGGAATATAGCCTTAAAAAATAAACTTTGGAATCTGATAACCTAAATTGTACCTTGGCTCTGTTATTGGTTGTGTGATGTATTTTATCTAGACTTCAATTCTCTCATCTGTAAAATGAGTATAATAAAAGCACCATTTCCTAAAGGGTCTGTGAGGATGAGATGAGATCATGTATATAAAAACACAGCTTAGGCCTAGCACCCAGAAAGCAGTCAGCTGAAGTTGATACTATTTTGATATTCATCACTTAAAAACAAACATGGATGGGATTCAACAAAATTGAGAATTAGCCTACATGTTGGCATTCTCCTCTCATCTCATCCCAGAAGCTGTCCCAGAGGTAAAAGAAAGTGAATTTGGAGAAAAAAGAGAGACAAGGATTGACAGAAATAATTGAAGATAGATATGTGACTGAGGAATAAGGTACCATGCTGGAGAGAAAATATGGGGAGAGTTTTAAGCCTTTTCCTTTTTTTTCTCCCATTATCCTGGCCATACAAAAGCTCATGGGACAACAGGGCTTACCCAGTGCCACCAGGTCAGCAGATAATAGTCAAGCTGCACACCAGACTGACACTGGGCTAGGAGAGATAATGAGAGGGCCCAGTGAGTATGGCAAAGCACACTGCAGTACCAAACCCATCTTTGGCATTAGCTAATACAGCCAAAGGGTAGGTAAGATTGGTGAGGAGAGAGCAAAGAGGGATGGTAAAGACCAGACTGTGGCATGGTGGGTTCTCTGTCCTGGGTCGTCATCCTTCCAGTCAGGTTTAACTCTCAGAAACCACAAAAATTAGAACCTGGGATTCCCTATTTATAAAACCAGCTAGAGAGAAACAAGTTCCAAAGTAAAAATAAATAGAATATCTGAGGAGAGTAACTACTACAAAAAAAGGCGACGGCAAATACAAGTGCAAAGACTAACTGAACCAGATCTTAGTTTTTATTTCTTATTATCTTATTTATTACTTGAAATAAAACTAACAAAAATTTTCAGAGAATTAAGAAATGGTTAGAATATGAAGCAGAAACAAACCTTTTTAAATAAAATCAGGTAGGTATACTTGGTGTGAAAAATATGTGAGTTTCAATAAATTATTAATGCACTGGATAAATAACTAAAAGGATACAGACAAAGAATAAAATATGATACTAGAAAGTAGATTAGAATATTTTCCAAAAAAAGCATTTGGAGGGATGCCTGGGTGACTCACTTGGTTAAATATCTGCCTTTGGCTCAGGTCATGATTTCAGGGTCCTGGGAATGAGTCCTACATTGTGCTTCCTTCTCAGCAGTCAGTCTGCCTCTTGCTCTCACTCTCTTTCAAATAAATAAATCTTTAAAAAAAAAGCATTTGGAAAGAAGAAAAAGTGAAAAAAGTCAAAAGATATTTTATATCTTTTGATATAAAATATTTTGATATATATCAAATATATATTATACATATTATATATAAATATTTTGATGGAAATATTAAAATTTATATTTAAGAACTCCCATTAGGAGAGAAAAAATGAAAAAAAGGGAGAGAAACAAACATATATAGACACAGAAAAGAAACTATTTCAAGAAATGATACCCAAGAACTTCCTCAACTGAAATGGGATGGAAAACTTCATATTCAAAGGGCTTCATAATGAAAAAGCATAGAGAATAAGATGTCTAAACCTAGAAACATTATGGCAAATTGTGTGCATATTGAAGACAAAGAAAAAATTAAAGTTTTCTTTAGAGAAAAGCAGGCTACCCGTAATGGAAAACAAGTCATTTTGGTATCAGACTTCCAAAAAACACACTTTGAGTGTACAGTAGAGCAGAATAACATTGTCAAAAGGCTTAAGAAAATAGCTTCCTGTATAAAATGTAATACTAGGTTGTCATATATGGTCATTAAAAGAAACATTTAAAAGATTTTGGGGGAAGAATTAGAAAACTCACACTAAAATCTTTACAGAAGAATAAAAGTCTGTAAGTAGGTAAGTCAGCTTTGAAAAAGAAGGTAAAAGGTGCATGAATGAAAGGTGGCAGTGCAGGGACTTTCCCTTCCAAATATTAAGACAGAACCAAGGCTGTAGTGATAAAATCAGTATAGTACTAACCTCAACAGAAAAGCAAACCAATCAACAGGAACAGAGTTTGGAAGTAGAGAGATTTCAAATGTGTTAAATGTGAAAAGTATGAAACAGACAAGCTTAACAGCAAAATGTCCTGTATATAAATTTAAAAATACCCTCCTACAAAATAGTACAACAGGGATATGTGCATAGACCTGTATCACAAATAGGGTGGTAGCCATAAGTAAATGGGGAATGGGAGTATATGGGGAATGGAAGCCATATTAGAGAAAAGATGAAACAGGGTGCCTAGGTGCTCAGTTGGTTAAGTGTCCAACTCTTGGTTTCGGATCAGGTCATGATCTCAGGGTCATGGGATTAAGCCTGGTGTGGGACTCTGTGCTCAATGGGTATACTGCCCTTCCCCCATATTCTCTTTCTCTCTCTCAAATAAATATATAAATATTTTAAAAAAGAAGAAGAAAAATACTAGTTTGAAGCCTTAAACTGACAAATGATGACAATGTGCAAAGAACTGAGAGGTATAACTAACTTAACTCTGTGCTTGTTATCAACTCAAAAAGACAAACTTCTACATCTCTAAGGCTTAAAGCAAATTAGCAAATAAGGAGGACTAAATAGAAAATATTAGAGAAACCAGAGTGAAACTGTAAGTTTGGATGGATTTAAATATCCTTTTTTCTTAATATGTCTTCCCCAGTTTTTTTTTTTTAAGATTTATTTATTTATTTGAGAGAGAGAGCATGAGCAGAGGGAAGAGGCAGAGAGAGAGGGAGAAGAAGACTCCCCACTGAACGGAGAGTCCAATGCGGGGCTCAATCCTAGAACCCTGGGATCATGACCTGAGACCAAGGCAGATGCTTAACCAACTGAGCCACCCAGGTACCCCTAGATTTAAATATCTTTGGAAGAAAATGTTAAGAAATATTTTTTTAAACTTCCAATAATATAATATAGTATTTTATTTTAGGAATATTTTCCTTGAATATATCTTGCTTATTCTTCCTTATTTTTAACAGATCACATATCTTGTGTGATATTAAAATTGTCATTCAAAAGATAATAGAACCAGTCATACACAAAAAGATAAAACTGCAAAAAGTATTGAGAAGTCACCTAATATTTATCAATGATGATATAAATAATAATATCACTGATGTCTTAAATTAGTATATTCTCTTACTTTATAGGTGCTTGAAGAACTATGACTGAAGCTCAGAATATATTTGACACAAATATTATACTGTCATCATTTTTCATAGGTTATTACATCAGTTTGATGCAGTGAGACCTGGTGGTGTTTGATCTTCTCTGTCAACATCAGAAGGATTTGTGATCCCATTCTTATAATAAAGAGTAAGGCGAGGCTAGTCAAAGTAGCCTCTGGCAGTTATGCTGATTGTGGAGATGAGTCAAGCAGAAATAGGAGACTGAAAAGAAATGACTAAAAAAAATAAGGGTGGAAATATTTTCAGAAATTGGAGAAAGTAATATTGGAACCTATAAATTCATGTTTCAGTGACATATTTTTGTGGCCTCCATATGTTTCCTATAAACTGGTCACTAACATTAAGTGCTCCCACATCTGTCACTATCACGGTCTCTATTTCCAACATATCAAATCTTTGTCCTTTTCTAGAGCCAAGCCTAATCATTTGGTAAACTCAATTTTACCTTCTGTTGAACCATGACTAACATGAACTAACATTATGAAATACTGATATTTTACTAACCCCCTCCAGACACCCTCTTTATCCCATTAATCTTCCATTCTATACTTAGGAACATTTTTTAATCTATGAATGCACGCCTTTGTATTACTTCTACAGTCAGAAATAGAGTTGACAAAACAGCCATGCAATGACAATTTTTTAAATTAACAAACTCTTTCTTATTTTATTTTTTCTTTTTTAGATCTTATTTATTTGAAAGAGAGAGAGAGAGAGGGAGAGAGAGTGAACAAGAGAGAGAGCATAAGCAGGAGTTGGGGGAGGAACAGAGGGAGAAGCAGACTTCCCACTTAGCAGAAAGCTTGGTGTGGGGGCTCAATCCTGGGACTCCAACATCATGACCTGAGCTAAAAGCAGCTGCTTAACCAACTGAGCCACCCAGGCATCCCTTCTTTCATCTTTCCTTAAAGAATACTAACCACATGTCATAATTTCTGAACATGGAAATTTTTAGTGATGTTCTGAATAAATTCTTATCTTCCTGTTTAAAAAATGAGCTCTGTCTTGTGATTTCCATGTCTCAAGCATTTCATCCATTATTATAATTCCTTACAGATATTTGAACACAAAACACTGTCACATAACTTGCTGAATCATGTTGACCATCTTATAAACAATTATCAAAATTTTATGGATGCAATGATTCACAAAGATGGTTTTTCTTCTAAAAGGAAATGTCTCCCAGATGAACTTGAAATGAACAGGTTGGGCACTGTAACCAAGCATATCATCATTATAACAAAATACTCCACAAAAGAAGGAATACTCCAATGTGACAATTACCCAGAACTCTCTGGTTCTATTCATGTCAACTGAGAATTAAGAGAGGAACTTTCAGTAGTTCGATGACAGGGCTACAAATTACACATGGTTCAGATGCTAGGGCTCAGGAGGAAAAAGCCTCAGAGTTTATACAATAGTTTATACTGTTGAACGAGTGTTATTTTTCCATTAGATTAAAAACACACAAGGTCTTTGAAACAGTGAATGAGGAGCAGGAATCCTTTACACTCCATAAAATATTGAAAAATCCTTCCCCGAGGGAAAATACTAAAATAATTTTATGATGTTTTTATTAACAAATGTAACCTTTCTATTCTCAGACAATTTATCTAGTTCTGGCAAATATATGCTATCATTAGTGTATTCTCTGCTGTCTCATGATTTTTGCTTAATAATAAACTATATAGTGCTCTCATAAACCACAGATGTTTATGTAGAAGTTTATTACTTTTCTGCACATAAAGCTTAAGTGTATTTGCTAGATTTCTTCTCCTTCCCTCTGTCATTTTCCTAATTAACAATTTTCAGCATCCAGGCCGGGTTGCATTTGCTTTGTAGCTAAAAGATAAAATACTTAGTTTGAACTGCATAAATCAGGAAGAAATAGAGTACCAATGAAACTGCTTTGCTCCCTCTTGCAACTTCTTGGCTCGAGATGTTTACTTTGCCATGGAAATATCCCTCAGGAGTCTGTAATTGGAGGTGGGGGTGGGGGGAAAAAGGCGAAGGGGGAGTAAGGAGGGAGTGAGGAAGGAGAGAGAACAGGAGGCACTGGTTTAATCGGGTCCTTACTATTCTCAGATACTTTATCTAATTACTGTTATTTTATTGATATGACTAGTCCCTAAAATCACTGTCCCTTTTTTTGTTTTATAACTTTTGTCTTATTAGAGCTACCCCTTTATTTTGGAGCCTCTGGATTCAGTTATAAAAGTGTCATACACCAGGAAAAGTAAATCGTGGGTGTGGTTCACATCAAGAGCTGATTCATGAAATATCTAAATTTATCAAAAATGACTTTTTTATTGAGATATAATTCACACATATAACATGCACCCTTTTAAAATGTAAGGTTCGGGACGCCTGGGTGGCTCAGTTGGTTAAGCGGCTGCTCAGGTCATGATCCCAGGTCCTGGGATCAAGTCCCACATTGGGCCCCTTGCTCGGCAGGGACCCTGCTTCTCCCTCTGCCTCTGTCTACCACTCTGTCTGCCTGAGCTCGCACTTTCTCTCTCTCTCTCTCTAAAAAATAAATAAATAAAATATTTAAAATGTAAGGTTCAGTGGTTTTTAGTCTATTCACAAAGTTGTACATCTATTACCTCCAAGTTCAGAACATTTTCTCCACTCCAGAAAGAAACTCCACACCCATTACCAGTCACTTCCCATTCTCTCCTCCTATCAGTCTCTGGAAACAACTAGCATCTTTTTCTGTCTCTGTAGATTTGCTTATTCTAGATATTTCATATAAATAGAATCATATAACATTTGTCCTTTTGTGGATGGCTCCTTTTATTTACTATAATGTTTTTTAATTTATCCATGTTGAAGCATGAATCAATCTCTCAATCTTTTCATGGTTGAATAATATTCCATTGTGTAGACATAGCAAGTTTCATTTACTGTTTGAGTTGTTTCTATTTTTTGGCCATCATGAACATATTTTGACTGCTGTGAACATTCATTCATGTACATGTTTTTATGTGGATATATGTTTTTCATCCTCTTGGACATATACCTGGGACTGAAATTCCTGGGTTTAACTTTTTGAAGAAGTTGCCAACTACATGACTTCTTTAAATGATGAGTTTGCTTGTTCATCTAAGTTGTTAACTTATTTCCAAGATCAATCTTGGCAAAGCTGCAAAGGTTTTAACTATAAGAAGGTGATCCCCCAAATGCCTCTTAACTGAAAGGATATAATAACACAGTAAAAGTCTTTAAGCATGTGAGGAAGGAGCTAATATACTGGGAGACTGATATTGTCACAGTAGCAACTTATTTATCTAGTGTCATTGGGAAATGAAAGGGTCTCTTCAGAGGAACTGTTTAGCTTATGACTTTTAAAATTTCTAACATAAAGTCATTTTTTTCTGGAACCCTTTCTGAAGTGCCTTTTTAGATAGAGACACCAAAGATGATTTAGCCATTCTTGATAACTCAGGGAGTGTGCTGTAACCATCTATCATAATATACTATTTAAGTCCAACTAAACTATCATGGAGTTCTCACATGAGATATATAGAGCCCTGGGACGCCTGGGTGGCTCAGTTGGTTGAGCTGCTGCCTTCGGCTCAGGTCATGATCCCGGCGTCCTGGGATCGAGTCCCACATCGGTCTCCTTGCTCGGCAGGGAGCCTGCTTCTCCCTCTGCCTCTGCCTGCCTCTCTGTCTGCCTGTGTTTGCTCTAATAAATAAATAAAATAAAATCTTAAAAAAAAAAAAGATATATAGAGCCCTTTGCCACCGTGATAAATTCCCATGCCTTTTGAGATCTTGTGATTATTTTATGGATTTTTTCTTCTCTTTTTATTATTCCTTTACTAATAGGCTATACTGCTTGATTCTGTCTATGATGATACTTCTGAATGTTTTGTATTAATTTTCATTGTCTTGATTGTGATTTTTAAGCTAAAAGGAAACAATTTGTTTTAAAGCATCCCTGAATCTCCTGAACAGGTACACAGAATTTTATGTTTTTATACATGTATGCATTTCCTGGACAGATTTTTTTTTTTAATCAGAAATCAGGAAAGAAATCCATGTTGTCAAAAGGCACTAATCTTTGTTCCTGATATAATATAGTATCACGGTTGTTAAACTTATCACAGGTAAATTCTAGATAAATATGATCCTAACACAACGATTTATTCTTTGTCAATATTATTGAACCATACATCTTTATTTTTTATTTTTATTTTTTTTTATATTTTATTTATTTATTTGTCAGAGAGAAGGAGAGAGAGAGAGCACGCACAAGCAGGCAGAGAGGCAGGCAGAGGCGGAGAGAGAAGCAGGCTCCCTGCCGAGCAAGGAGCCCATATGGGACTCGATCCCAGGACCCTGGGATCACGACCCGAGCCGAAGGCAGAGGCCTAACCCACTGAGCCACCCAGGCGTCCCCATCTTTATTTTTTTTAAGATTTTATTTATTTATTTGAGAGAGAGAGACAGAGTGAGACAGCATGAGAGGGGAGGTCAGAGGGAGAAGCAGATTCCCCATAGAGCTGGGAGCCTGATGTGGGATTCGATCCCAGAACTCCGGGATCATGACCTGATCCGAAGGCAGTGGCTTAACCAACTGAGCCACCCAGGTGCCCCCATACATCTTTATTTTGAAGTCTATGGTCAAGATAGATATTTGATAGATCCTTTTCCTCCAAACCACCCCAATTTTGACATGATTCAATTTGAGTATAACGGCAGGCCCTGCTGTCTAAGACACTAATCCTGGTTAAAGACCTTTAGGTCTTAACACTGGTTACACCTCAGAAATGTATCCACCCAGCTCTCCCTTATTACTTTACCTCTTTTTAAAATTCTTCCAAAACTTGTTTTCAGAAAAATTACTTTAAATGACATAAAAACTACTTCACTCTATACATATACTTATTGTGGTAAACTTTATCTTATTTAGAGTCCTCAATTGGGAACTAATTATCAAGGTATGGCCCATTCCTACCATACCTTCCTTTCCTAACTTTGCTAGAAAATGTATTTTCCTGCAAGTGTCCCAAGTGCCACAAAGTTCTATCAGTAAGTCAAACTGAGATCCTATTCTCTGACTTCAGGAAAATCAAATGTTCAACACTAGGATAGCAGTTACATAAATTATGTTTTGTCTCAATGATGGAATATTCTGCTGCTGTCAAAACTGTGAATCATAAAGCACTTTAATGATGAGAGAATTTTTTAAAGATTTATTTATTTATTTTAGAGAGAGAGTCCATGTACCTACATAAGCAGGGGGAAGGACAGAGGGGGAGGGAGAGGAAAAATCCCAATCAGACTCCCCATGGAATGCGAGTCTAACACTGGGCTCAATTCCAGGACTCTCAGATTATGACCTGAGCTGAATGAAACCAAGAGTTGGACACTTAACTGACTGAGCCACCCAGGTGCCCCTACCATACTGAATTTAAGATAGCTAATTAGATTGCTAGGTCAACATTTAGGGTAAGTTGAATCTAAATATCTGGGGCTTGATAGTTGGGCTGGAAACAGACATTTGGGAGCTGGCAGGGTAGAAACCATTTAAAGGCAGAATATTACATAAGATTGACAAGAGAGAAGATGTTAATAGAAGGAAATGACAAGGGCTGAGCTTAAAACATTCTAACATATAGAAGAAGACTTGGTTACTAAGAAGTGGCAAGAATTGTAAAAGGTCTGAGATTTTTGCCTTCTTGAAAGCTAACAAGTTAGCTTGGTCAAGTTTCAGGAATTCATGCAGAAGATACGAGGCTCCAGGATCAGAACCAAAGGGCTTCACTACTCAAAACAGGGCAGGTAGCAGGCACATTGGCATGTTTACATCAGTTCCTCTTGTCTCAAGTTTCATGGCTGGTGATGCAAAGGGATCCAGGTGGACGCCTTGCATGCATTGGCTTTGTGCCATAACTGAGGAACTATGAACCTAGGAAATTCAAATCTTTCCAATAGACAGTAAGCCTCTTTCATTTTCACCCCAGAGAAACACATTTTTTTTAATTGTACTGGGCAGTAAACAAACCTATCTTTGTATTGGGGAGAGACACCATCTATTTGCTACACAAAAATGCATGAAAAAAAAAAACAGAAAGAAATGAAGACAGCCAGTGCCTCTGCTTGCAAGATGTGCTAAATATTTCCCAACAGGAAATAGATAATAGAAATAATTAGAAGGAGTGATAAATTAGAAGTATTAGTGAGTGTACTAGAAGAAAATCCCATGAAATGGAGAGTTTTTGAAGATAAAAGAAGTCAACCATGTCAACCAACCACTGTTATGATGTCCCTTATCAGATTTATTTTAATGTTGGTTTCAAAAGCTTGATTAAAGAGAATTGAAAATGACAAAGTGGAGACAGTGAATACATATAGTGAGTATAGGGCATAGCAAGAAGCAGAGCTTCTTGATATCTAGAGGAAGTTTTTAAGTTACTTATGTATATTGACAGGAATGATCTAGGTGAGAGTGAGGAAATGATGCAGGCGATAATGTGGGAAATTGCAGGAACAAAAACTTCAAGGAGAAAAAAAAAATGGTTTACATTGGTAAAGTACTTACTATGTCCAGCCCTAATCTGGTTACTTTGCATGTACTAATTACTACTCACTCACTTTGAGTGAGGTGCTGTTACTATCCCCAGGTTATGGATGGGAAAACTTAAGCACACTGGTCAAGTAATGTGTCTTAACTGTTAAGGACTGCATGGTACTACCTCAGAAAACTGACAAGAGGTTAATCCAGAACACAAATGGAGGGTTAACATTAGGAGGGAAGAAAGACATTTCTTTTATTTCAGTGGAAATTTGCATATAGATGTAGTATGAATTTGGTTATGGGAAGAGCAAGCAGTTCTCATCTGCTAGAATCAATTTTCTCTCTAAATATAAGAAAGTGATTGGCCAGGATAAAAACGGGGGCAGGTATTAGAAACTCAAAGAGGGAGAAAGAAAAAAAAAAGAACGGGTCTGAAGTATTCATTTCAGAGACTAGGGCAGGCAGCTTACTGGAGAAATATAATAACCTGGCAGTGTATTTATGGCCATTCAGATTCCTGGATGTAGGTAAAGAGTGAGAGAATTTTTGGATTTATAGAGAGGCAAAGAAAGATATTGAGGGGAAAGGTGTGTTTATTTTAATAGACCCAGAATCCAAGCTGGATAAGGAAATGGAAGAGGACATGGAGGTGATTGAGAGTGAAGAACAGTCGGGTGAATGGATTAGAGGACCCAATGTGGTCAGAGTTGCCAGAATGCAAGCACAGAGCAACAGGAATGAAAAGACTGAAGGTCAGAGAGGGGAATGTTTGAAACAGATTTTTCAAAGTAGTGCAGTTAAAGAGGAAAAATCCTTTGAGGAGGGCATGCCAAGGAACAGATGCCAGGTATGGGATGGGTCACTGTTGTGGATAATAAATGACCAGAATGAAGACCATTACAGTGAATCATGTATTCAAGTAACTAGTAACTATGGGATCCAGGTGGGAAGGACAGTTGCCAGGAGTTCATAGGTGACAGCAAAAAGAAAGAAGAAAGGCTGATAAAATGTACTTCAAAGAAGAAGGCATTGATGCAGGAGAAATGTTTTAGAAGCAAAAATGATGAAAAAGGAGGTTACCTACTCTGTTTAACAAAATAATTTTGCCTCCTACAAATAGTGTAAGTATACTGAAATCCATGTACTTCTATCAATGGAATAAAGTATAGACTTACTTAGGAACTGAAACTGTTTTTACAAACTGATAGTATCAAGTTTGACAGTGGTGACAGCACTAAAGGGAGATGATTATCTAAATATAGTATGGGGCTATCAAGTATAACAAAATCTGAAATATTTCCTTTGTACTTCTTGGGAATGATGACTTCTATGAAGGATAAATGATGAAAATGTGAGGAGACTAATTGGCTTTACCAAAGTACTTCCACATAGGAAAACATCTAATGTGAAATTGCCAAAATAACACAAAATGAAATGAGCACATTTAATTTTATGTAACTAATACTTATCCTAAGCTTTTTTAAATTTTGTTTTTAAGTTTATATTTACACTGGAAATAAATATAATAAACAGTCACATAGGTTGGGTAGCATTTAAATAGTAAATCATCTAATTAACTAGTCACTTGAAAGTGAAAAGGGAAATTTGGGATCTGTTGTTTAATTGCCACATTTCACAAATATGTTTTAGCTGGCTGCATCTAAAAAGAAATAATAATATGAGATCATGAAAGCATTTCATAGTAATGAGTAGGCTCTGGTTTCTATTTATGGCATATACAAAGGATACTGACAATAGTTTTGGAAAAATGAGTAAAGCTCTCAGAATAGCTAGCACAGAGATATGAAACACTGGTGTGAGAGAGATCAATTCTAATACTATCTCCTGGGAAAAGGACAGAATTTCTTAAAGCTATAATGGAAGGAATATATGACTCAAAATTGTATGGCTTTAAATAGTCACCTTTGGACTGAATTCCTGTTCTAGCCACACACATTCGTGGGAGGGAAGCATATTGGCTTACTAAGGACTCACATGTTAAATAGTCTTCCTTACACATGATGGCAGAAGATTCCAATGTCTGAAATTCCTTCTTTGCACTTTCCCCTTGTGTTAAACATTGTCTCTCCCACATCCATAATAAAAAACAATTGTTAGCAAAAAAAAAAAAAAA
>ML096296.1:0-11455 GCA_003697995.1 Taxidea taxus jeffersonii | reverse complement strand
GTCCGCCGCCGCCCCCGTCCACCCCGTCCACCCGCGCCGTCGGCCGCCGCCCGCGGGACCCAAGACCCTTCCCTCCCCCAGCCCCGCACTGTCCACTCTCCTACAGCTCCGACCTGTCCTGGGCGCGGGCCCAGAGCCCGGATCCGTTCTCCTCGTTTAGGCTGTGTCCACTGACCCCTGCGCTGACTGTCCTTCAGTCTTTGCTGAAAGCACAAGTTGGAAACCCCCGAGTTTCGCAGAGGTTTTGTGGGTCACTTGGGATCATCGCCGTCTGCGCTCCCGGGAGGTTTACGAACCGTCTGCCCCGAGGCCCTGGACGACTGTTGGGTCCTGTACAGTGTTTACTCTTTCACTCGGTGCCATTTTTAATAAAAGTCAAGGTTTGGGGGAGCCGGGTGGCTTGGTCGGTGAAGCGTTCGCCTTGGGCTCAGGTCATGACCGAGTGGTGGGATGGAGCCCGGCGGCCCGGCTCCGGCCCAGTGAGGACCCTGCTCCCCGTCCCCTCCCCTGCTTGTGCTCTCTCTCTGTCAAGTAAATAAATATCTTTTAAAAAATGAAAAAATAATAAAAGCGTTTGTCTCTTGATTTACAGATGCTCTTCCCACACCTGGGGCACTGTAGGCTCTACTCCCTGAGCGCTCGGCGTCTTCCCACAGTCCAAACGGCGAGCCCAGGCCTCGCTGCCATTCCAGTCGGGCCGGTCAGAACGAATGGTCCCGAGGTCCGGAGGAGCTCGTGAGCTACGGAGAATCGGGCGCTGCTCCCCTGAGATCTGGGCCGCTGGGCCCCTGAGAACAACAGCCCTGTCTGGGCTCCTTCCCCGCTGCTGGAGTCAGGTTCTGGAAAGGCCGTGGCAGAGGAACCCGCCGGACCCCGCTCACCAGGCTATGGCCCATCTCCTCACACGCTGGCTCTCTTCATGCGGGGCCGGGGAGCCCCAGCACCCCGCATCCCTGTCTGTCTCAACAGCGCGCCTGTGCCCCGTTCGTGCTGTCCGCACACAGCGCCCATCTCTGTACGCTGGGCCCGCCAGGCTCTGCCGCATCCCTCATTCTTCCTTCTCGCAGGGCCGCTGCTCTCTGGAAGCCTCCGGTCGCGGCAGCGGGCCTCCCTGCGTGAGGACACGGCCCGCAGCCACAGGCCTTCGCGCGTGAACGTCCAGCGTGGACTCTGCTCTCCTGACGGCTCCCGGGCCAGCTGCAAGTCTCCTCGAGGCAGAGCGGTCGCTGCCGACCTGACCCGGTGCCGTCTGGCGGAAACCCCACGGAGCCACACGGACCTCTGGCTT
Organism: Taxidea taxus jeffersonii; assembly: GCA_003697995.1. Lineage (NCBI taxonomy): Eukaryota > Metazoa > Chordata > Mammalia > Carnivora > Mustelidae > Taxidea > Taxidea taxus. The sequence continues at coordinate 10,167 of ML096296.1, read as the reverse complement.
CCACACTAGGAAGAATAAACATAGCGAAGCGAATTTTAATCGTGCGCTTTTTAAAACCCAATAAATCAAAAATGTTATCATTGCAGCGACAGTATAAAATTGTAGCCTGTGGGCGGCAGGGTTCGGATGTGTCAGGAGTAGTGGCTACAAGGGGCAAGCCCAGGGGCCCCATGACAGCCTGGGAAAGTTCCACGGACCCACCTCCCCGGGTCACCCGGAGGCCCCAACTCTGCCCGCTGCTCCCACTGCATGACAGCACCGCACTTGGCCTCTGTCACTCCCGACTCCTTCCTGAGTGCTGTGACCCCATCCCGGGCCCTCTCCGGCTCTCGCACCCGCCGCTGCTACCCGCCCACGCCTCCGAACAGACCCAGCTGCCCCTCCCGTCCTCCAAACACTCATCCTGTCCTCACTCTGTCCCCGTTACTGTTCTGTGCCTCCTGACAGAACAGGGTGGCTTCTGGACGCACACCGTCTGGGCATTGCGCTCTGCCACTCGCCAGCCATCTGTACGCCATGGGACAGGCCAGGCAGTGACTGCACCTCAGCTTCCTCATCCCTGCCTGCGGGCAGGAACTCTCCGAGCCAGTGAAGCCGGCCCCTCCAGGCACGAACAAGGCTTCCCTCAAGAATGACCCCCAGGCCTCCTCCGAATCCCGTCTGAGTGCAGTGTGTCTTCAACCCTGCCCTGTGACGCAGCCTCCGAGCACATCCCTCCTCAGCCCTACCTGTGCCTCCGTGTCAACACTGTGCCCTACCCAGCCCCACAGCCTCCCTGTAAGTCGGCACGTGTCCCTCCCTTCCTTCCTCCCTCCCTCCCTTCTTTTCTTCCTTATCCAAAAAGTAAGTTCCATGCCCAATGTGCGGATTGAACTCACGACCCCAAGACTAGGCGTCTCGCGCTCTGCTGGACCCAGCCAGACTCCCCCCAACATGTTAGATGCTTGAAGAAAATGTTTCCTGAAGAAATGAATGAATGAGGTGTGAGGTGATCTCTCTTCTTAGAACCTTACCATGGGGTAATGAGAAAAGGTTGGTAGGATTAAAAGCGGGCCCATGGCAGGCGGCATGAACTAAGGCAGAGCGGTTCGGGACAGCTAAAACAAGAGACGCTGAAATAGTGTCTTCGAAAAAGGACCAACTGTAAAACTCGGGTTTTTTAAAAATGTATTTTGTGTTGGGCAAATGACACAAATCACATTGCTCAAATTCAAAGGAAAACCCTGTTCCCAGTTTCCTGACTATCCTTCCAGAAATATTCTCTAACAAGAAAACACAAAATTGTCATTTCATCATAACATTTATAACTGGGAAAATTAGTTAAAGAAGAGGAGCTCACTGGCTGGGAACTTTAACATGGTGCTGAGGGGTGGGAGCATTTTGCAGGAGGACAGGGTGGGGCAGAGCACAGGACCGGGGCCAGAGGGGACCAGGACGCCACCCAGCGCCTGAGTCACCAGTTCCAAGAAAGAGAGAGGGGTCATGACTAATCAAGAGGCTGCTGCAGAAACTTCCCTTCCTTTTTGTGGTTTTTATTGTAGCATCTCTAAAAGTGAAAGTGGAACTGGGGAAATATGGATGTGGATGTATCTGAACAATTAAAGAAAAAGCAGAAGTAATTGGAAGCTCGAGGCCCACCCTTGCCCTATACCCTCTGGCAACCGGGCCAATAGGCCACGCAGGACACCTGCCATGCCCAGACTGAGTGAGGCCTTGGGAAGCACAGGGGGTGGAGAGGGGATGTGGTGGGCGGGGCGGGGGGGACCGGGCCCAGCCGGTGCGCTGTGCTTCGTCTGCCCACACCTCAGCTGCTGTGTGAACCTGCTGAAATCTCCTGGGTACACAGATGGAAAAAAGTAGGAACCCCTACCTCACACCATTCAGAAAAATTAACTCAAAGTGGATCAGAGACCATCATTAAATCTAAAACCATAAAATGTCTATAAATGTCTTCTCTCTTCCTTCTCCTTTTCAAAGATGTCCCTGGAAGGGTTTGCTCCTCCGGAGAACCTGACCGTCACCAAACTTTGCTTAGCTTTTGGAGCTCTCTCCTTGCCTCAGGATAAATAACAGGGTGCCCAGCCCTGTCCAGCTCCTCAGCCTCGGCTGTGCCCCTTCTGACTTGTCCAGAGCTCCCCCCCCATGCCTTCACTCCACCTACCTGAACCCTCTCCCCCCGCTACGTACACCTCACCCACCCTCCAGAGCTCAGCTCCAGTATATAATCCGGCATCTAGAAGGCTAGATGCTGGATCCCCAGATGCAGAGTTCCTGCCCGCCCACCCCCCGCCCCACCCAGAGCGTCCTGGATCCCGTCAAGCACTTTGATTCGATTCCTGATGATTGATGAGTCTGTGGACTGTTGGGTTGTCGGGCATCTCCTCCTGGGGCTGCGGCCCACACAAGTGCCTTCTGCACGCTGCGTACAGAAGGCACTCACTGAATGCATCGAAGAATGAGTGTCCACTGGGCTTGGTTATGACCCTAGAGAGTGTCCTTGTGGGGCTGACGGAGGAAGCAGGCAGGCAGGGTGTGCAGTTCGCAGGAGGCAAGGTGCTGCCGTGAGCACACTTCTGAGCCTCTCAGGCTGCCATTTACACTTGTCTGATCTCCCAGCAACATCTATAAACATGCGTACCCTGGCCCCTCGGGCAGGAGTCAATGCCTTTCCAAATGTGCAGTTTACACACAAGTGAGACTTGCCTTTCCTAACCTTTCCGGGAGCATGAATGTTTAGAGCACTTATACGAGGCTCAGAGATTAGTCTGGTTTTATACAAATAAATGCTAGCTTGTTAAATCACTTGGTGTCATATATTCTGTCCTAGATTCTTTTGGAAATTTTCCTGTAAGTCCATTTGTGAGCTAGAAAAGAAACTGTAATCTTACTGGCTGTTACTGAATAATTAAATTCAAAGGATGGTAAAAGGTTCCTGTGATAGTAGGACGGTTTAGTAAAATAGTAACGGTAGGAATGGATCGTCAGCATTCATCTTAATGATTTATTTAGGGGCGCCTGGGTGGCCCAGTGGGTAAAAGCCTCTGCCTTTGGCTCAGGTCATGGTCTCAGGATCCTGGGGTCCAGCCCCACCTCGGGCTCTCTGCTCGGCGGGGAGCCTGCTTCCCCCTCTCTCTCTGCCTGCCTCTCTGCCTCCTTGTGATCTCTGTCTGTCAAATAAATAAATAAAATCGTTTTTTAAAAAAGAATGATTTATTTATTTGAAAGATGTATTTGTCCATTATTTCAGAGAGAGAGAGAGTGCTCTCGTGGGGGGAGGGGCAGACTCTGCCCCACCCCCACCCAAGCACAGAGCCTGAGCAGGGCTCGATCCCAGGACCCTGAGATCATGACCTGAGCTGAAGCCAAGACTCAGACATGGAAGTGACTGAGCCACCGAGATGCCTCTTAAGAAGAATGACTTAAATGCAATTATTCTGTTGTACTTAGATGTAGCAGTGCGGGTTTAGAAACACCCTGCGTGATTTCGTCGTCCCGCGTTGGCGTCTGTGAGCATGCGGGGACTTGCCTGTACTCTCGCCACGTTGGCCTCGTGGCCAGCCCTGAGACCTTGGGCACATGCCTGATTCAAGGACTGGAGCTCTTCTCGCGGGAATGAGAAGTAGAGCTAAGATGGCCAGCAGGTCCCACCGACCCTAAAATTTGTAAGATGGATGAAACGGCGTGACATCAAACCTTTAAAGCCTCTTTGAAGTGTGTGGCAGTGACCGCAGTGCCTCCTGGTGGGCCGAGGTCCTGGAGGGGGGACAAGGCATCAGCCCACCTGCTGTCTCACACGCAGACAGACGCGGAAAGGCCAATTTACGTTATGGTGTGTAGGGAACGCATGGTTCCACTCACTTCCTCTGCTCCGAACAGCTGTAAAAGGTGAGACTGAATGGAAAAAAGCAAAAATGCGGGCTGTGCCCCCATGGAACAGGAATACAGAGCGCAGGTCCTGAGGTCAGAGGTTTGCCGGCAGCGGACAGGCAGGTGAGTCCTGAACGCAGAAGTGCGGGCGCCATCCAGAACAGAAACCAGGTCTGCGCTCACTGCTTGCCGCCAAGGGTCAGAGGGACTGTGTGCCCAGGAAAAGAAGCTGAAAAGCTCGTGAACCCAGTGCCCATGGCCCAGTTCATAGGGAGCCACAGGCCAAGACATAAGCTTAGTGCCGGCAAGCGCGTGAAGTCCTTTCTCCCCTGGATGTAGGAGCTGTTGTCTCAAAAATCTCCACTATCACCAAGGAGTGGGGTCTCAGGTGTCCTTTAAGACCTGTTCTTGGCGCCTCGGTGGCTCAGTTGGTTAACTGTCCAACTCTTAATCTCAGCTCAGGTCTTGATCTCAGGGTCGTGAGTTCAGGCTCCGTGCTGGGCTCCACACTGGGCATGGATCCTGCTTTAAGAAAGGCCTGCTCTGGAGGATGGAGAAGCAGGTGCTGGGAAGACAAAGACTGGGGAGGAAGTAGGATGAGCTCAATCTCCCCCACAAGAAACAATATTCTGTAGACCATCTTCTCTGACCTCAGGACATTTAAATCAGTAACCAACATAGAAAATGTAGGGGAAAACATTCTTTGACACTGAGGAATGTTCTGAGTAACCCATGGAGTAAAGAGCAAGGTCCAGGGGAAATCTGAACAGACTTAGATCTGAACGGCAGTGAAAGTACTTACCCAAACTTGCAAGGTGAAGCTAACGCAGAGTGTAGCATAAATGTGTAGCCATGAATAAATTTAATTTCTTTTAAAGATTTTATTTACTTGAGAGAGAGGCCAAGAGAGGACATACAGAGAGCGAGAGAGAGAGAGTGGGAGAGAGCTCAAGCCAGGGGAAGAGGCAGAGAGAGAAGCAGGCTCTCCACTGAGCAAGAAGCCCAATGTGGGGCTTCATCCCAGGACCTCGGGGTTATGAGCTAAAGGCAGACCCTTAACCAACTGAGACACCCTGGTGTCCCAATAATTTTAGTTTTTTAAAAGAAATATTGGGGGCGCCTGGGTGGCTCAGTGGGTTAAAGCCTCTGCCTTCGGCTTGGATCGTGATCCTGGGGTCCTGGGATCGAGCCCCGCATCGGGCTCTCTGCTCAGCGGGGAGCCTGCTTCCTCCTCTCTCTCTGCCTGCCTCTCTGCCTACGTGTGATCTCTGTCTGTCAAATAAATAAATAAATTCTTTAAAAAAATTAATATTGAAAGTAAGTTTGATGCTAACTCTAGAAGCTAGAAGAAGAGCAACAGAGTAAAAGGAAACAAGCAGATTTTAATACAAAAATGAGAAACAATTGATAAAATTAAAATAAAAATTAAAAGGCGCCTGGGTGATTCAGAGGGTTGAATGTCCAACTCTTGATTTTGGCTCAGGTCATGATCCTGGGGTCATGAGTCGAGCCCTGCATTGGGCTCTCTACTCAGCACGGAGTCTGTCTGCCCCTCACCCTCTGCTCCTCCCCCACTTGCTCTCTCAAATAAATAAAATCTTAAAAAATAGAGATGTCCGCATGGCTCAGTTGTTAAGCCTCAGGGCTTAGGTCGTGATCCCGGGTTCCTGGGATCAAGCCCCACATCGGGCTCTCTGCTCAGCAGGGAGCCTGCTTCCTTCTCTCTCTCTGCCTGCCCCTCTGCCTACTTGTGATCTCTGTCAAATAAATAAATAAATAAAATCTTAAAAAAAGAAAAATCTTTCTAATAAATTTGAAAGCATAAAATGGATAATCTTCAAAATTGATGAGAAATTGAAGACATAAATTAATACAAAATTTCAATAAAACAAATGGGTAATTGAGATCTCCCTATTCAAAAGATAATGCCTCAGAAAACTTTATAGGCAAGTTCCACAGATTTTCAAGAAACAGATGATCGCCATCTTAAACAAATTGTTTCAGAGAATGAAAGAAGAGGAAAAACACTCCCCTCCTAGGACCGTATTCCCAAATAAACCACATGCACGTAATCCTTGCCTCAGACTCTGCTCTCAGTGGAACCTGAGCTCAGACTCACCTTGAGAAGATGATCCTGGAAGAGCTAAACATACGCACACACGCACAGCCACACGTGTGTGCAAACACATGTACACACGGACACACAGCAAGCACATGCAAAGATCCATGTCGGCACAGCACGCGCAGAGTACACATATAGGCACTGCACATGCGTGCACACACATATTCACACACATAGAGGTACAGCCACTCGTGTGCATAACTGCGTACACAACACACGCACACACTCATGCATCTGCACGCGTGCGGATGCACACACATGCACACACAGGTGGGCATCCATGTGTGCACTCCCATGAACAAGTGCTATACACACTCGCACACACAACACACATGCACGCACCCACGTGCGCATGCGTTCACAACGCACAGCTGTCACACACGTTCCGTATGCACACACACGAGTGCACACACGCGCACACATGCACATCACACTTGGTTCCTGGAGACAGATGCTGCCCCTCGCCACCCTGCACACTACCTCGTGCGCAGCACGAGTGTGGTTTGAACAGCACTGAACGGACGGCACTCTCAGGCTTTGGCTCTCAGTTTATGTTTTGAGAAAGTCAACAAGATGCTCCATAGGTTTCCGTTTTCAAAGAAGAGGAACATGTGAGTGTGTAACAAACATTTCCCAAAGCCACGTCGTACACTTGACCAGAAACAATCAACAGACTTCCGAGCTGTTCAGCCCTGAAAGCTGCTTTGCCAGGCCCAGACCCTCATGCTCAGGGTGCAGAACCAAACTAAAATGGGGTCACTCGCGTCAGGGACTAGATGGAGACGGTCAACACACCCACGGAAAGGAAATTCCCCTAATCTTACGGGACTTCGCAGCTCTTCTCAGAAGTCCGTAGAAGGCACCAGCCGGTTCTCACCATGTCTGGGCTTCCTCGCCCCCCGACTCAGCTTCCCCGATGCGAGAAGGAAGACCACCAGGCTACCGGTCTGCTGGGAGAGCCGTCTCTTGCGTGCGTTCTCCGGTGAAAACGCCGCAGTCTGGGAGCAGCCCTGGACCCTCGGCTCCGGCGCCGCGCTCCGGCCCGCAGCCCGGCGGCCCCGCTTCTTCCTGCTTGTTCTGGCGGGTGCCGGAGCTGGGTTTTGACACCAGCATTCACACGCAGGGGACGCGTGCTGGAGTCTTCCACCACTCTCTCTGGGCAGGGTCGTGGAAGAACTGTCGGGTAGAGAAAAGACCCAAGACTTCTGGCGTTATGTTTTGTGGCTGCGGGAGCTTGGGCTCAGCTGCGAGAGGCGGCGGCTTGCAAAACCACAGGCAAGTAACAGGGACTCTTGGCCAAGACGGGGAGGTGATCTGATATTAAATATTAGTAAGAAAGGGCGGAGAGAATTCAACGAGAGAACCAAGTCTCTATCAAACGGAGAGGAGGTGACACAAGGAACCGGGAGCGGCAGCTTTAGAACTGTTTTAGTGAGAAAACCGCTGAAGATAGCTTTTCACTATGGAGATGAATCCACCTTCGGCAGGTCGAAGCAGTGAAGTCATCCAAAACACGAGAGGCTTCACCTTCCCTATTTTATCCAGTTGGCTACGGGTTCCAGGAGAGTGTGTGCTGTGTGTCGTGACCTCACCAGACGGGAAACTGAGGCCAGCCTGCGGTCTGTCCCCGCCAAGGCGTGGCCCTGCCCCCGACCGCATCATCATGTTGGAGGAGAACGTGGGCTGGGAGGGCCACGGCGTCACCGGGCTGGTCTGCGAGTCTTCACACAGTCCTTTCACGCAGAACCTGGCAGGCTTGGGGGAGCTGGGTCCCCAAAAGTGCGTGCTGGGTCTTGGAAGGAGGACTCTTTGGTCCTAGAAGCGCCTCCCTCCGTGCTACAGGCCTGGACCCCCGGACGCATCTGTGGCAGGCTGTGGCCGGGCTCCCCGCTGACCACGGGTTAGCGCCCCGTGAGTGTGTGGTTCTCGGGTCCCCAAGGCTTCACCAAACCATCCCTGGCAAACATAACCCCGAGTGGAAGGAGCCGGACACCAGCGCGCACCCGCGGAAGGACTCGGCTTGGGCGCGGCTCGGGGTCCTCCGAGGCCGGACTGGGGGTGCATAGGGCTGGGAGCTGCCCCGTGGGGGGCCGGCTCGAGGGGCGCGCTCTTCCCGGGAGTGCTGGTCACACGCGGCGCTTGGGAATGTTTGGGAACATTCTGGGCGGGACAGCTAGGGTCTGTACACATTTCTGTGTTTTATACCCCAACGAACAAAGGTGGCGGCAAAGTCAGGGCACCGCGGAGGAGAAAGGAGGCCGCGCCTCCTCACCCCGGCCAGGAGGAGCCCACTGGAAGCCGCCCTCACAGGAAGGCCTACAGACAGGGACTGCGGAGGTCACGGCCAAGGCGTGCGGGGGAGGTGTGGGCTCCTGCTCTTGGACGGATGAGAGGCGGCACGCCGGAAACCGAAGGCCAGGTGGAGCGGGGCGGGGGGCAGCGAGGCCCTGAAGGTGGGCGGGCGGTGTCCTGTGTGCAGAAGCTGCACAGGGCTGGGCAGGCCTGACCTGGGGGCGAGGCACGGAGGGGCGCCCCGTCCGGGCGGGAACGGGGTGAGGCTCGGGGCAGCATCTCCGGCTGCCTGCCCGGCGCTGGCCTCCGCACTCGGCGGGTGCGGTCCCATGCTCTCCTCCAGACCACCTCGCACCCGAGGCCTGAGAAGCCGATGGGAAGCCGGAGCCTCAGAGACGGTCTGCGACCTGCTCTCGGTCACACAGGCCCAGGAGTGGGGTCTGAACACGGCAGGCGGACTCAGAGCTCTTAATCCCTGGGCCACACTCCTCCCCAGACTCCAGCACCCCAGGTACGAAGAGATACATGAAGTTGCGAGAAATCGTGAGGAAACGTAAGCAAACACAAAACAGTGACATTAACTCCTTTAGTGTTTCTTGGAGGCAGGTGGGCTTATGACAGTTTTTTTTTTCTTTTAATCTGGGAATGGCTGTTTCTCCATCATTTTTGTTGGACACAGGACGTTTGGCTGACAGTCTTTCTTCCAGTGTCTGAATCCGTCACCCTCTGGCTTCGGGGGGAGGCAGCGGCTGCCTTACCCAGGAGCCCAGGGTGAGACCGTCTCGCTGGCGGCTTTCGGGCAGACCTGGACTTCCGCCGGCTCAAGCACGACGGGCCTGCGGCAGGCTCCCGGCTCCTTTCCCACGTTCGTGTTCCGTGTTTCTCTGATCATCACGCGGTTGGCTTTTCGCTGCAATGGCATTCGTTGTTCATTGGTACCTTTCTCTTTTAGATTTTACAAAGAACGGCCAATAGGTGTCTTTCTTCCGACGGACACTCGGGACAAGTTAACGTCAGGGTCTGCCCAGCTGGAGACGTCACCCAGCCAGCACCTACCCGCTCAGCGCGTGCCCAGAGCGGAGCCGTTAGGAGACCCGGACAGCTGCGTGGTCTCCACCCTTGGGAGCTGCCAGCGCAGGGAGGCGACGGGGCGAGTGCTGGTCCGGGCGGCTGGGCCAGTGCACCCCGTGGAGAAGCGGAGGGCAGCGGGGGTAGCCGGGCCAGTGTCAGCGGAAGAACAGGTTGGGGCACTGCGGTGGGAAGGAGCGGTGGGGAAGTTTCTGGAACGGTCGAGCGGCACTGTAGGAGGGTCTCCCAGCTTAATGTGCTCTTGGTTTCTCTTCTAAGAGCACGGACAGCAGGAGAGTTAGAGGTGGTTTTCCAAGACCTCTTTGGCTGTTTCAGAGAAGGCAGGGGCAGGAGGCCAAGGCACCAACAGGGAGCCGACAGCCCAGCAGATGTATTCCGGGGTAGAACTAAGGGGCCTGTAACTGCGGGGGGCGGGGGGGCAGACAGACGCAGAGGGACCGCCTCGGTCTCCATCTCAAGGTCCTCGGCAGATGGGCGGGAACACCGTGAGGCCTCCCAGTGTGGAGGGCTAACGAGGAGGCACCGGTTACCGGGCCTTCAGCCAGCAGCAGTCGTCCTGCAGATACAGACTGGGAGACTGGAGAGTCGCCGGTACCGAGCAGAAGGCGGAGTCGACGCTAAAACAGGCACCGGCTCTGAGGCCACTGAGGCCACTGAGGCCCGTGCCCGCCCACATCCCCAGTCTGGGGCAAGACCATAAAGGTGCCTGATCAGCCGCCCGCGGCATGGAAGGGCCGGGAGTCGGGAGCGGCCTCGTGCTTCCCCACCTGGTCCAGCCAGCCTCGGCATCATCACTC
>ML096294.1:0-11416 GCA_003697995.1 Taxidea taxus jeffersonii | reverse complement strand
TTCCTTCCTTCCTTCCTTCCTTCCTTCCTTCCTTCCTTCCTTCCTTCTTTCGTTCTTTCTTTCCTTTTCTGAGACTAAACTGTAGTTGACACATAATGTTGTATTAGTTACAGGTGTACAACACAGTGGTTCAATGTCTCTGTACATTCTATTATGCTCACCACAAGTGTAGCTATTATCTGTCACCATACAATGCCATTATAATATCAATGATTATATTCCCTGTGTTGTACCCTTTATCCTCAGGACTTATTCCATAACTGGAAGCCGGTTTCTCCCTCTCCCCTGCTCCTATCTTGCCCATCCCACACCCTGACCCCCGCCACAACCACCAGTTCCTGCTCTGTATTTATGGGTCTGTTTCTGCTTTTTGTTTGTTTCTTTGTTTATTCATTTGTTTTGTTTTTCAGATTCTACACATAAGTAAAACCATCCAGTATTTGTCTTTCTCTGACTTATTTCATTTGATATAATGCTCTCAGCCAAGGCAAGCTTCTAACTGTTCACCCTGATACATCACACGCAGTGAAGTCTGTGATAACTCAGCCAGCAACAATCACTGTGGGGGGAGTCTGGCCTTCTACCCCTGTGACTTCGGATCCATCATTTGCCTTCTTTAGACCTTATTTTTCTCATGTAAATTTTTATAACTGGTATGGTCTGGGTGAAATTTAAGTTCCTGTCTAGCTATAATATTCTATGCATGTATTCCTGTTACAGTGTCAGTTCTTTAATTTGTACCTACTTAAACCTGCCTTGAATATTTGGAATCATGTAAGAAAAAAAAAATCCTAAATAATTGAATGACTAAGGGTGCAAGGAACTGTTATCACTATTCATAATTCCTAGCAAGCTAATAAAGTTGCCAAGATCCAAAAAATGCAAACAATACAGAGCTGCAACCAGATGGAAGAAGATTGGGATGAAAACAAATCATGTAGTCTCTCCTTCATTGAAACAAGAGGACTTTGCTTCTTTGTCTTTTCCTCGTTTTTTGGTCCTTCTTGTCTTCCTCTCCCTCCTCTTCCCTGCCCCCACTCCTTCTTCCCCTTCTTCTTCTCTTCCTTTCCTTCTCCCTCCTCTTCCCCTTCGCATTAGAGAAATTCTAATGAAAATTAGAGGGATATATCTAGAACTGAGAAGTCAGGCCAACAATTCACTTGATACAGGTGAAATCAGAAGTAGATGAGTAGAATATAAGAAAGAACTAATTTAACCTGGAGCAAAATCTACCACATGCTATAATTGTTTCTTTTTACATCCCCGATGGTTTCATGTAACAAACTGAAGTTTTTGACACTTCAATTTTTGGATTTATTTAATCAGATTCATTTATCTGTTCAATTATTTATTTATAGCGTTCCCATCCTTTCCCCAAATTTGTCAATAATATTGAAACTAAGTGCTTTTTAATGCCTAGAAATAAAGTATATTTTTGAAGAAGATTTTTTTTTGAAGAAGAAGAACTTAGAATCTGGGCATAACTTATTTTCTCCTATTTGTGTACATATCATTATAACTGCATTGGACATTTTAGCTTATGTAACATTTATACATAGATGAACGATTCCAATCCAGCATGTTTTATATAACATGTTCAAAGTATTTAATATTTTCAAAGAAAATACATAAATACAAATCTAGAAAGTAGAAAATTTGTTTTCTTCCTCAGAGTTAAGTGAATTAGAATATAATGTAGAATGTAAATGTTTAATGCTAGTAACTCCTGAATTAATATTATTCTTTGATTAATTTTTAAAGATTTATTTATTTGAGAGAGAGAGAGCATATGTAAGCAAGAGGAGGGGCAAAGGGAGAGGGAGAGAATCCCAAGCAGACTCCCCATCGAAACTGATGTGTGGCTCTATGTCATAACCCTAAGATGTGAGCCAAAATTAAGATTTAGATGCTTAACTGACTGAGCCACCCGGGCACCCCCTATTATTATTTGACTATTAATAATTTTGAGTATTTCACACATTATCCTAATCTTTTCTTTTTATTGTTTATTTATACTCTTTGATATCTATTTCATAGCCAATATGCAATAAACAAGAAAATGTAGATTGTTATCTAAATGAACATTGCATGGTTTTGGTTTCCATAAGAAGCATAAGCATTTTAATCACAAATGAAATAATATGGCTTATCAGTCCTGTTTTCCATTTAGTTCTGAAATCAAAATATGAGAGGAAACAAGCAAGCATTGAGTATCGGGAATTTTCCTTAAACAGCTGCATATAATGACTAAAAGTTACTCGCAGGGTTTTAAAGCAATTTATCAACCACTAAAATGTCCCTAAGCAGTTAATTATTGAGGACAGTTATTTCTCTAGCAAAAGATGCCTCATTAGACTGACAAGAGATGGATGGTCTCATTAGACACGTCCTTGTTTTGAGCGCTACCTGCCAACTTTTGTCTCCTTTGTCAGAAATGTTAATGGCAAGTAGAAATTTTGCACAATAAGGCTCTCTCTGTTATTTTGTTTAGGATTTGGACTATCACAGTTTAGAGAATAAAACTATATATTATCTAAAGAAAGAACATTTATTTGAAAATTCACACTGATTAGAGAGAAGGACAAATTATATTTAAGGCTTTAAAAAAATTTCACCCACAAATACTTTGTTATTGTTGTTAACACAACAAAACTGTTAAAGTCTTCTTTGTTCTCTTGCCTTCTTTTTTTTTTTAAATTTTATTTATTTATTTGTCAGAGAGAGTGAGCACAGGCAGACAGAGAGGGAGGCACAGGCAGAGAGAGAAGCAGGCTCCCTGCTGAGCAAGGAGCCCGATGCGGGACTCGATCCCAGGACGCTGGGATCATGACCTGAGCCGAAGGCAGAGGCTTTAACCCACCGAGCCACCCAGGTGCCCCTGTTCTCTTGCCTTCTTAAGAGACATGCTGAAAGTTTGGGGGAAGAGTTTAATTACTGCCGGTGTCTTGTTCTAGTCGTTTCTCAGAGGAACTAGGATTCTTTCTGGGGATCTTATAAATGTTGGGTATGTTGCTATTTCTCACAGGTCTCTCGGGCTTTGTCCATTTTTTTTTTTCATTCTGTTTTCTCGCTGTTAGATTGGATGGAGTCTATTGATTTCTCTTCAAATTTACTGCTTCCATCCTCTATTATCTCTACTTTACTATTGAGCCCATCTAGTGAGTTTTTGATCTTGTTATTGTATTTTTTAGTTTTACAATTTCCATTAAGTTTTTTATCACTTCTGTTTCTTTGTTGAAAATTTAGAATTTTCATTTTTAATAGAAATTATTTCCATGGTAGTTGCTTTAAAATCCTATTCAGAATATTACAACATCTGATTCATCTCACTGTTATTAGTTGATTGTCTTTTCTTGTTCGAGCTGTAATATTACTGGTTACTCCTGTCTTTTATTTAACAGAGAGTCACATGGTTTAGGTTTGGCATGTAGACACTGCCCTACATTTTGGGGTTCTAGCTCTCATGGCAATTTAATTTTTACAACATTGGTGGTAATATTTTGGTTTGATTTTTCCGTTTTCCTCCTCTCATGCTGCCTGGACTCTCTGTCCTCTCCTGGTAAGAACAGTTTGCCGACCGGACCACCCGGAGCCTCCGAGCTCTTTCCTGTGGAGATGAGGCACGCTTCCTGGGATGGTTCTTCCTGTGGTGGGGCTCTCCTTGGCATTGCTATCCACTGCCTTGTATCTCTGTACTGGGGAGGCAAATCTCAGGCCTATGGCAACTAAGGGGCTTCTGCCCCTGAGGGCTAATTGTACCAAAATACCCCTTTCCACAGTGCTAAGCCACACAGTATCCCTGGCTGGAAGAGAGTACTCGAGTACTCAGTACTGCAACCATGGTGTTGACAGACAGCTTCCTAGCCAAGTAATTTTTGTGGTGGGATGCCCCTTGCTGATGCTCCCTACCCTGTGATGCCCCTTAGTGGGGAAGTAGAAGGGTTGGGACCTCAGGCTGGATGGGAAGCCATGTACCCCCTGGCAGTGGGTCATCAGTGGTGTTTCCCATTGCTTTCCCTTTCCTGTTCTAAAGCACCCAGCTAATGGTGTTGGCTGAACTCCCATTTATTCTGGAAAAGAAATGAACTTACTTAGTCTTCTTTTGCTAAATTGAGATTCAGGAAATACCAGGACAGAGTCTCCTTCCTCTTTTGTGAGGAACGGTTCATAGTTGTGCTCAGGGAGGGAGAGGTGAGTCCATGGGATCTTGTCTGGATCAAAGAACTTTATTTTTACGAGATTTAAAATATGAATAAATGTTTTTAGGTAGCCTACTAGCACCCTTCCTAAAATCATGCCAATATCCTCTATAGAGAGAGTGAAAACAACACAGAATAAGGAGCAACATTTTATGAGTCTATAAACATCAGAGTTTATTCCTTAACAATGGATTTCAATATTTTTCGTTGAGCATCTCACTAAATTCAAAGCTGCACCCCAACAGACTCAGGGTTGGCACCCACATGTCAGTGTACTTATCATGGTAGCAGGAGGAACTGTCTTCTAACTCATGACAGCAAGCCCATGTTTCACCAGTTATGCAATAAAATCTAAGGATAACAAAAGGGATAACAATAAGGTAGTAATTTACAGCTGACTCTTTTTCAATAAGTTCTAGACGCTCATAGGATCCAACCCATATTTTTAGAAAGCTGTTTTCTAGTAGTTCCAGAAATCCTCCTGATTTACTGATTTACTATTTAATCTATGTAGTTTAAATGGTAACCACCTTCTTCTCCTATTGGAAGGTATTATAATAAAATACTATTATATTTTTATATTTATTTGCTCATTGAGTTATAATAAATGTAATTTAAGTAAATAGAGGGCAGTAACTTTTTTGACTTGATGATTGTGTGTGTGTATGTGTGTGCACCAATGTAACCTCTGGTACCTCAGGACTAATGACCATTCCCTGTTTCCTTGTGCCCCTTTCATTCTATACCTACTCCCACCAAAGTGGCCTTTATTCTGACTCTAAAAGAAGTCTTATATAAATGAAATCATACAATTCATACTAGTTGTGTCTTGTTTGTTTCACTCAACCTGATATATGCAGAGTCATCCATATTTTTGCTCAAGTTAACAATTGTTTTTTATCTGAGTAGTTATCTATTGTAAGAATATGAAATGATTCAAAGATCCATACTCTATTTTTTGTTTTATTTTGTTTTTTAATCCATATTCTATGTTATGGACCTTTGAGTTTCTTTCTGATTTTAGCTATGATTACCCATGAATATTACTTACATTGGCTGAGAACATAGTCAATGAGGCTCTGAAATTCAGTGCACCACCTGTGTAATAGCTATAAGATTTATTCTATAATGTATTATGTATGTGTGTGTGCATGCACACACACACACACACACACACTTCTACACAGTGCTTAAAAAATAAGTTACTGTCAATAAATACCTTACTTTTTTTTTCTTCTTTTTCTGCTTACTTCAGAGGTTTCTAAAATAAAAGTTCTAAGTATTATGTATCTTGAGGATTCCAAGAACAGCTTGTGTGTACCATACCAAAAATAATGCTATTCTACATTTATGCATGGAATCCATAATCTCCAAGATTTTATTAAAAATCAAATGATTATTTCTTATAAAGCTGAACATAGTTTTATTAAAGAATCCAGCAGTCCCACATCTAGCATTTTTTACTCAACTGAAATGAAAACTTATGTCCATACATCAGCCTGAACATGAATATTTATTGCAGCTTTATTTATAATTGCCAAGAACCAGAAGCATGTATGGTGTCTGTGAATAGGTGAGCTGATAAACCAACTGGGGCAAAGCCATACCATGGAAGAATTTTCAGTGATCAAAAAAAAAAAATAGCTCTCAAGCCATGGAAAATAAAGAAGCACCTTAAATGCCTATTGTGAAGTAAAATAAGCTGGTCTGAGTGGACTACGTACTATACGTCTCCAATAATACAGCAAAACTGTAGAGCTAGTAAAAGGTCAGTGGTCCCTGGGGGCTCAGGAGAAGGTGAGGAGTAAAACTATTTGTCTAACACTGTAGTGGTGGAAACATGACATTATGCATCTTTTAGAACCCAGAGAACTTTATAATACAAAGAGTGAACTCTCTTGTAAATTAAGGACTTTTGTCAATTACAACACTGTAGTATTGGTTACTCAACTGCCATAAATGTATCACGCTAGCGGAGGATAGAGAAAACTGGTGGAGAGAGAAGTATATGTCTCTATACTCTTCCTGGTCAACTTTTCCGAAACTAAAAGCTTAAAACTGCTTTTAAAGTGTCTATTAGTAAAAATATGAAATGACTGTGTAGACGTGCATGGTTGCCCTTCACTGTGGGAATGAGGACTTAAATCATTGACATAATCTATCTCTAGGCATGGAGAATGAAATATTACCTAAAATGTCTATAAGGAAAATACTATTTTGGCCCAAATGCAATTTGGTATAGAAAATGTTGTCAACCTCAGAGCATACCATTTGTAAAAGAGCAGTACGAATGTAGTACATACCATTTAATTGTCAACATATTTATGCTTTTAACTACATAAAAATGCTGGGGGTTCTTTTTACATTTTTTTTTTCTTGTGGTAATCAAGGTTGCTTTACAAGTATTAGAGCTCCTTGAGCCCATAGCTACTTATGAGGGATGGAGCAATGATATCAACTTCTTACAATTTAATTTCACCTTTTAAGTAGAGATTTTGCTTGTCTTATCTAAAATTACCTTTTTTTCAAGCAAATGCACACTTCGCAGAACAAAAACTTTATATAATGACATCGTTATTGTTTGTGTAGTATTTTAGGATGCCTAGATTAAAGTGGTTTTTAGTCTACTGGTCATTACTATTACTAACGTTTATTTGATAATTCCTAAGTTTTCACTATGACACATAGACAGTAACTTTCTTGCTTACCTTATGGAGACACTCAGGCTGTGACAGTGAGGACAGGGAGGGGTAGGTGACAGATCTGGCACTAACATTCCTGATAACTGGATGGCCCTAAGGAATAATCAGTCTTTTAAAGTAAAGCTATAAGGAAAGTATCCCTGAGCCAATAAAAAAAAAAAACTATTTTGTAAACTGAATGTGTGTTTAACACTCTTCAAAGTGTATGGGGGACACAAAAGAAGTGTTGCTATGAGAGGAGAAGCTTATTAGTCTCCACATACATGTGAAATTGAGAAAATTTCCTGAACAATAATTAACACCTATAATGTGCATTGTAATGGGAGTCAATTTTGTGAAATGTGAAGTACTGTCTCTAATAAATCCCAAGAGAAACCAAAGAACAGAGAAATGTGTGTGACCCAGAAATAATTCTGGAAGATTTGTGTTACACCTGAGGTAAATGTGAGAGCCATAGATGTCCTCACCTTTCCCTTAAATATTCAACAGTTATGACTTTCTGGAGGAATTCCATGCTACTGATGTGTCTTTATTCAAGACCTGTCTTTATCTTCTCCCCACATTAATGTTTTTCTCCTCTCTCTCTTCCTCTCTCTTTCTCTCCCTCCTTTGGTCTCTTCTTCCTTCTTTAAACAAATAAATAAATAAAATATCCTATTCCTATGAAAGCAAATAGATTTCCAAGTAACTAGGATTGCTATTCCTTACTTTTTTAGCATTTCACATCTTAAGATATCTGATCCTCTATGATACTGTAGATCACGTGTTCATCTACTCTTACCCATGACTGCGTTCACAGACATGGAAACCGAAGGATAATACGTCAAAATGCATTAGGCTGTACTCCCAATTAATGCTTTTTGCATTTATTTCTACCACTCATCAAGGATTCACAGTTCCCAAACTTTCTGACAATGGTCCACTTGACACTAAACATCTGGAGGCCCAACCCAGTTTCATTGTCTATTGGTGGAAAATAAGTCAAAATTAAGTATTGTGGAATAAGCAATATTGTTGAGTTCTGAATGTATCTGCTTTAATTTCTGTTTGAATTTTAAATCGGATTTATTAGAAAAAGTATCCTAAAAATAGTAGTTTAAACATTTATCAACACATAGGTTTAAACAGATTTAAATGAATCAACCTAAGTTTAATGAAATCATCAGTATATCATATAGCCAAAAAAAAAAATCATAAAAATTCAAAACTATGGTAAAACCAAGAAAAAAGTTACTTTATACTAATAGCAACTCTTTCCCAAGTTTATGAGAATTATTGCTATTCTTTCTATATTTGTGTTCGTGTCCATACATAGTTTTGATGTGGTTTTCTGATATGGCTAGATATTGCATGGCAGTGAGTTATCTTTGAAAAAGCCATTTTGAATATCTAATTTTAATATGGTGTTTTAACAACTCATTAACAGTCTTTCGTTATATTTAAATTTAGGGGCAGACATTACATAAACATTCACTCATTCATAAGAATTGAAACAGTCACTTCTTTTTTTTTTTTCAAAGAATTTATTTATTTGAGAGAGAGAGCAGAGAGGGAGAAGCAGATTCTCCACTGAGCACAGAGCCTGACATGGGGCTCAGTTCCAGGACTGCAGGATTGTGACCTGAACCGAAGGCAGACTCCTAACCGACTGAGCCACCCAGGTGCCCCAAAACGTCACTTTTTATGCCATAACTAAGTTGGCCATGATATACAGAGACCATTGGGTCTTTTTAGAAACGATACATTGAAGGCAAGATTAAGTGTGGCATGGGGAAACTTTCCATGATTTACCATTTGACATCTTCCTTTTTATCGTGTGACTCTGCTCAGTATCATTTTTCTCAGAACTAAAACCAGTTAGTTTTTTCTGTACATTATTCTATTTGTACTCTTTTAAACTTGTTTGTGCTATTTCCTGTTCCTTGAATATCTCTCCCAACTTTCTTTATATAAATAACTCAAACTTTAATACTTGTACATCCTACTCTGTCTTGTCTAGGAGCCTTTCATGTCCTCTTTCTTTGAACTATATGAAACTTTGCAATTCACCACAGTTCCCTGTGGATAACATTTGAGATCTTAGTATATTCAAATGATTTGGTCACTTTGTTTGAAAAGAGTCCACAATCCTCTTTGCTTTTACTCTAACTTCTCATCCCACTCTGTCCCTGCCGATGTGTCTTAGATATATTTTTGAAGCTCAAACATACAGAGAGTAATGAAAAGTAAATTCAAGGACTTGGAGGTTCTAGTGATTTTTAAAAATTAGATATTATTTAAATGTAGCTTAAATGTAGCCTTGTGGTAAACTATAAATTATTTCATCTGCTCTAAGAAATAAAAAGTAGTTTTCAAACCTTTACCATTTTTGTTCTTACACTTGATATTGAATTTTTGAATCAATGCAAGGATTTTTGTTTAATCTGTATTCTTTTTACACAAATTTCATTTTGCTTCATTGCAAGGGGAATTTCATCACTTAGTTTCACCACACTAGATGACTTGAAACTTTTACTCTTTACTATAAAAACAGGATAGAAAAGATACTTGAGAAATCAGAAAAGCTGTCCTTATCGTTCCAAAGACAGTCAACTTTCATCTCATTTAATGGTGTTCCATGACTATTTTTGCAGATAAATAATTTTAAAAGGGCATTCCCTTTGAAATATGAGATCACAATTTACTTAACGTTATTTTGCTGGGATATCAAACACCAATCATTCTTCCTTTATTAATTTGCATCTTTTTTTTTCCTAATTGATAGCATGTAAACTTACGTTGAGAAAAAAGATAATTATGGATCTTCTCCTCTATGAAACAAGGACTCTGAAAATGTGTCTCTCACTTCTATATTGTAAGGGATTGAAAGGATCTGTTAATTGGTTGAAGAGTTGAAGGAGTATGAGAAATGTCACTGACAATCCCAAACCTGAGCCAGGAGCATTGTGTTTCACATCATAGAAGCTGCTGGATTATCCTAAATCTGGTGGGGTATGCTCATTGCAATCCTAGGAAGCTGTAACAATCCAAAGGAAATAATTTTTAGGTAGGCATACAGCTACAAGGGCTTTCAAACTCCAGTGTTATCAGAGTCAGCTCTGGTTACACTTTCCATCCAAATTGACTGCAGTTTTCTTTGATGACATTGGTGATGATTAGGGCTCACACAAGACAGAGAGAGTTTAGTGGTGGCAAAGAGCATTACCTTTGCAGCCAGGATTATCTAATTTATTTTTTGATTTACCTTTGTAATTAAAATAAAACTTCTCAATCATAGTTTGGTCTAATTCTAGAACAGCTTGAGAAGAAAAGCCCTCATACCCTGTTCCCCGCCCTCAACCAGCGATCATGATGGGTTTACCTTAACGCAGAGATGGCTTAGCCTTCCCTCTGAGCATGAAGGTTTAACTCCACCGTCTGTTTGACTTTTTGCAATTAGAATAAAGAAATGTTCTTACTTGTAGAAAGTATTCAGCATAATTATTCCAAGTGATTTTCCTTTTGGGATCATTGTTTAGTATGCATTAACAGATGTATTTCTTCCTCTTTAATTTAGAAGTAATATTTGAACCACTATTAGTGACAGAGGCAAGAGTGTATTTTCAAGTTACTGCTCTAAGCTCAATAATAATACAGAATTTCTCTCAAAATATACAAAGGTGGTTATTTAAGCAGTTAATGGTTTTATTATTTTTTTTCTCACTATAACTCCTTACTCTTTCATCTGCCTCTTTGAACATTGACTTTTCTTGTTCAATTTCTATAATCATGTTTTAGTATCATTTGCTTTCAAGGATGATTAAAAAGTTAAATGAATACTATACAGTTTTTTTGTTTGTTTGTTTCTTGTGGGTTTTTTTGGCAGTGAAAGGTGTAAAGATGTATATAACTGTGAAGCTAATTTCTGCTCCTTGGCATATGTTGGCCAGCTAGAGAGATTTCTCCTGAGTAAATGTAGCAAAGAAATGGAAGAAAAGAAAATTTCATCATCATTAAGGAAAAATATTGTTGCTTCCTATGTTTTCTCTGACTCATTAAGAATGCCCTTCTCCCATTCATTTTTAAATCCTCCTAGTTTAAATCCTTTAAAGTCTTTACTGGGTGCACTATTAAAAACTAATAAATCCAGGTTACTTATTTAGTCAAGCTTGAGAGGATAAAGGGATTTGCATTTCCCAAGCCTATATTATATGCCAATAAAGATTTTTTTGTCATCATGGGAGAGTCTATGGCTAGATCTTAGACAATGGCTGGTATCGATTGTGTAGGCACAGCAAACTGGAGAAGAGTGACAGAATTTTTGTTTCAAAGAAGAGCTTGAGAGATGTCTGGGTGGCTCAGTCGGTTAAGCACCTGCCTTTGGCTCGAGTCTGACCCCAGAGTCCTGGGATGGAGTCCCGCATCGGGCTTCTTGCTCAGTGAGGAGCCCTCTTTGCCCTCTGCCTACTGCTCCCCCTTCTTGTGCTCTCTCTGTCTCTGACAAATAAATATATAAAATCTTAAAGAAAAAAAAAA